>JAHIAM010005906.1:600000-882027 GCA_021605205.1 Aegilops longissima
CTCGTATGGTAACTTATCTACAGACTTGAGAGATGGACCGAATCTGTATTGCCTCCCTCCTCTGGCTGTACTGCTGGACGCCGGAGCGGTGATGGCTCTCTTCCGTTGCTGCTGCCGAGTAGTAGAAGGAGGCGGAGCAGCCGGAGCAGCGGCGTTTGTGTTCCGCCGTTGCTGACAAGGCGGAGGAGGAGGCGGGCTGCTCGGACGCGCCAGAGCGGACGGAGAAGGAGGTGGAGTGCCACCCTCACGCGCCGGAGAAGGAGGCGGAGTGCCCTGATCACTTGTCGGGGGAGGAGGAGGAGGAGGAGGCGGAGTGCCCTGACTCGCCGGAGGAGGAGGCGGGCTGCTCGGACGCACCAGAGCAGACAGAGAAGGAGGCGGAGTGCCACCATCATGCGCCGGAGAAGGAGGTGGAGTGCCCTGATCACTCGCCGGAGGAGGAGGAGGAGGAGGAGGAGGCAGAGTTCCCTGACTCACCGGAGGAGGAGGCGGAGGCGAAGGCATCAAGTTCAGAAGCTTGATGTGCTCCTTCCCCCATAGACATGGAGTCTTCAGAGCATGACCCAACTGAGTCTCCACTTCACCTGTAGGGTGGTCAAGCTGGAGCTCCTCAAATCCCTCCGTTATTTCTTCCACCATCACAACAACATAGCCTTGTGGAATCGGAAGGCGGTGAAAAGTTATGTCCGGTTCAGGAGGTGCAACAGAGCCGACAACCACCTTGACTTTGAGGTTTTGCCATTGCGTCATAAGCTGGCACTGTTGAGCCTCCGTGATAGCATCCATGGGGTAGCTAGGAGCCATGAAGTCAGGCTGTTGAACAAGATCGGCGGAAGCCACGCTGCTTCTCCCTTGAGATGGTGGGGTAGCTTCTGGGGTAGCTTGGGCGGGTTGCTGGCTCTCAACTTGTTCCTCTAGCTTTTTTCCAGCTCCATTTTTTGACACAGTATCCTTTGCTGAGCATGATCGAGTCGTTCCCGTGTGCAGCTAAACTAACAGCTAGTTCCTTGGCATTTCTCCTAGATTCGTAAATAGTACTTCACCAGTCATTCATACATGCTTATAGCAACAACAGCTACAGTAATGTGCAGGCAACAAGATCACAATCACTGAGGCTTTTTACATGGTCTTAATTAACCTAAGGTCGTTAATGCTCACACCATCTTATCCTGCAGGCAAACACACCTATATATAAACCCAAGGCACATAGAGATTGGCTCCAGTTTAATTCCAGACGACCACATTACAGAACAAACAGAGCCAAAAAGCACCCCATTTCTGACCAACCTGCAGTTAACTGCCGAGGAGCAGCACAACCTGAATGAGGGCCATCTCCAATCCTCGACACGCTGGATTCCCTTCCAGTTGCAACCATGGGCTCTTCAGCTCGCAGTTTTGCTTTTGGTTAGGTCAACTAGTCGTCAACCCGTGAACCTGCACGGGCTAGATATTTCTCCATTATTTACCAATAATGTATAAGTAAGAATACCATTATACATTCCTGCATATATACTTTGTAGGCATGAAACTGTAAATATAAAGCATGCTACATTTTAATCTACCATTTAATATTGCTTAATTTTGAAAAATTGCAAGAATTTATTCAAGTAGCTAACATGAATTTTAAACATCAGAATCTAAAATTTTAACTTAATGGCAAAAAAAATCTATGCAGTAGTAAGTAGAATTCTACGTGAGTAATGGGATAATATTTTTCGCTAAAGGGGTAGATGTTGTCAGTATAAATCCAGCTGTGTTTCACTTCGGTTGCAGTTATCATATAATCTCCATGATGACTACTTTTTGGATATAAAGGTATTTCAAATTGTTGCAGTAATCTTTATCTCATTTATAAGCTTTGTAAGCATTCCAGAACTTTTGCAACAATGGTGCCAAACCTCGTGGACATCAAAATAAATTATATTTTAGTACTTAATCCAATTATATTTCTTCTTACCATCTGTAAAATATGTGACGCTTGCAATGCTGAAACTTTTAGAAAAATTGATGTAATTAAGGGTATCATTACGGACGCCTACTTGAGGCGGGACTTATTTACTTCTCGCCTTGTCTAGTTTGTAAAAAATAGAAAATAAATGAAATATATTCAGGTGGGGAGTCTTTCCCCCCATAGACAGTTTCAAAAAAAAGTTTAAAATCTCTGTAACACTTAATTATATTACTAATATAGTCATATACATGCAGGGTAACAAAAATAGAACAATATATACTTCCCGGAGATAGGGAATCAAGATAATACATGTGCTATCTTTACTTGACAGGCAACTATCAACTAAATGAACATGATTTTTTTCACTGTCGTGTTACCTCGTCAAAAATGAAAGAGAAGAACAGAAGAGTGTTCCAAGACATGATCGTGTTGCCTCCTGTGATCTTGAAAATAATTAGAGATGAAGTCGACCTCCTTTCTCTTGCTGTAATGTTGTAGCCTGCTAGCTGTTGGCTGTTGCTTGTTCTTTCGGTAACTACTTTTCCCACTTTGGTTTCTTATTTCTCTTTTGTAAATTGTTCTCCTGTGCCATCTATAATGCAAAAGCCGAGGTCCTGCTTGTTAGGGTCAGAAATGTTACCTATTCAAATCAGATCATGGAAGTGAAAGAGTGCAAAAACAGCAAGAGAAGAAATATAATCATATAGAAAATTAGACAGTTGAACGCAGAAAACACTACAGACTGTCATTTTGAAAAAACGACCAAACTGACTATGTATAGTTAACTGTTCTTTTTGAGTATACAAAGGGTAATAAATACACCTTTTTCTGTGAAAAAATGAAAGAAATATTCTCTCACTTGTTTTTTGTTAACAACAATTTTTAGCTCTTACATACAAAAGCATTACTGAACTGATGATGTTAGTCGTACTTCAGCCTAATAATTGTAGGGATGATGACTTTGAGTAGGCAATAATTTGTGTAGGGAAAAATGTGTGGTATTTAATCTAACTTTACTCTGAACTTGATTCGTAATATATCTAACTAACATGCTCCTTTACACGTATATATACATGAAATTAATACTTGGAAATTGGAGTGTTCTGATTATTTTTCAAACTTCAATATATTGGGAGTTGCCTGCTTCACCCCATAGAACAATAAATTGTGGAGTAGATGTAGCATGGCATACATTATTTTTCGGATGCACCACTGAAAATTGGTAGTAGCACTATTTAATCAAATCCCCAAATAGCCACATGTTTATGATGACCATTGTTTACTCTGAAACTAAGGAATTGATATTTTTTTATTGTGAAATCAGAAATTTTAATATACAAAAAAGTACTGGAATTTGACATATGAAAGATATAAAAGTAGACATAAATAAAGAGAGTCTGAAAATCCTTACCTGTAATCGACACTCGATAGACATAGAATAGAAGAAACCTATAAATGCATGAATGATTAAAACTATAATATCCTGCATGTGCATGCAAATAGGTGCATGTATCTAATGACTGGTCAATATATTATATTGCCTCACGTCTGATTGGAAAGAGACACACTAAGATACGACTGATAGAAGCTTAGTAATGTTGGTGGACAAAAACCTAGAAGTATGGTCGAAGGGTCTCCACGGAACTGCTCGTGTAGCCTTCTCTCCCGGCCCTCTCTCTAGCCACTACATCCTGCATATTCTTGTGCATGACACATATTAGTTTTGATGAATCGAAAATTGAACCAATGATGACCCAGTGACACGGGCCATGGAAAAACACAACACACTGGAGTAGCGGGTGCAAGGTTATGTTCAATGATATGGTAGATGTCTACACCCATATGGAATCGATGATTCAAATTTCCGTTGCTGCAGCTGTGGCTGGGCAAGGCGACTTCTCCATGTTGCCTTGGCTAAATCAAAGTATTAGAAATATGACAACATGAATATCAGAGCTACATACAGTAATTTTTGGTTTCCAGAGAGACCTTGCAGGATTACACGTAATTTAAGATACTAAGAATACACAGTGGAGGAACAACGGAATAGAACTTGTGTGCCATTGGCCGCAGCTCAAAGCCACATGATGCTGTGTCACTGGCTGTTGCACATCCTCTCCTCCTTGTTATAAAGTTTATCACGACCAACCTAGGGCAGTTGATCTGTTGTTAATTTGCCATCCTACCAATCTGCACTTCCATCTGTTTACAACCATCAGGCAAAAATTGGACTAAAAGCACAAAGACAACAATGAGCACGATCCATGCATGTGGCAATCCAATTAATTTTGCTTGCTTGAGAAGTATTCCTGGCCGGCAGTGCAGAAACAATCAGTCAAGGTTGTGTACATGCGTGGGCTTGTTGAAGTGAGGGAGCCAGCTCTGTTCAAGGAGAAACTATTGCTGCTGTACTTAGTGTCGGCCATCAGTAATTCATGAACGGAATTCTGCTTGCTTCATCATCGTTTTGATAGGAGGTACTCGCTAGCATGGGGTCGTGCTAACAAATTGTACACATCAACTAATTTCACCAGTTGATAACCTCATCTAAACAGAAAATATTTGGCATCAAATTGATGAAGAACGAACCTGAACCTGTGTTTGGAGGCGTCAGAGTTTGGAAGACTCCTTGATTCTTCCTCATATATGGTCCTGTAGCATGATTTATGCCCTCTTGCACGGATATGGCCTCAAAGGGAGCGTCACGGGACAGAGCTGAGGCGGAAGGTAGCTTCCCTGGGGGCACAGGTGATTCAATGGCTGGAGGTCAAGGGGATCGGTCGGGTTTTTGTAGATAGATTGCATCCTACTCCCTCCGTTCCTAAATAATTGTCTTTCTAGAGATTTCAACAAGTGACTACATACGGAGCAAAATGAGTGAATCTACACTCTAAAACATGTCTACATGCATCTATATGTTGTAGTCCATTTGAGATGGCTAGAAAGACAATTATTTGGGAATGGAGGGAATAGATGTTTACGACGTGAAAACTACATAGGGGACAGGAGAGGAAGATGATGAGAAGGAGCGGCGCTGGGGTTCTCTTCCTGATGGGGAGGTGCCATATGCGAGGGCATTAGGGATCAAGCGAGACGTTTTCCCTTGGGAGCCTATGTTTTTTTTTACATGTCAAGATGGCGTGGAGGTGGGATATCCGGCCAGGACTCTTGCGGTGCTTCATCAAACGGATGTAAATAGCTACAGTTTGATCGGATGGATAATTTCTTTTATTTTTGGTGATTAAGGTGGAGCCTCGATTAGTGCCTCCAATTAGTAAATATAAGATATTGATCTTCATGAACTAATGATAACATTCCTACCCGCAGAAGACAATCGTTGTTATTGGTATAATCGCTATAGGTGGAAGACGGTTTATCAATAAATCCCCTTCCACCAATGGCTCTTGGTTTACTACATATCGATTTTTTATTTAGGACCTGAAAGCTGCATCACGAAAATACAATTAGTTAAGGAAGTAACTTATTCTAGAGACATCGACTATTTTTATGCTTAAATTTGGTCTATAAAATGACACACTTGACCTTAAAAGTTTCAAATCCAATAGATTTGGTCTCTCAACCCGTCCATACACTACTAGGGAAACCCTAGTAGTAGCGCGGGTTTTGAGGCTAGCAGCAGCGCGGGCAGCCGTGCAACTAATACGGCGCTACAGCTAACTGTTAGTAGTAGCGCGGTCCGCACCCGCGCTACTACTGTTGACGGTATCAGCAGCGCTTTTCTGAAATGCGCTACTATTAGTTAGCTGTAGCGATTTCCTAACCCCTCGCTACTGCTATATCTTTCATCATTTTCCCCCGCTTCCGATCCCCGTTTTGATTTCAATAAACTGCAATTTCTAGATACTAGGTACTAATAGATATCAAATTCATAAAGCATTATAGGTACTAGGTAGTACTCCCTCCATTCCAAACTACTCGTCGTGGTTTGAACGAGTAATTTGGAATGAAGGGAGTACTAGATAACACTTTCATGTAAAGTCAACATGCATCCTCAAGGTCATATCGACCACAATCATCATATGTAGCTCTTGATGATATCGACGAGGATCATCATATATAGTTCTAGATGATATCGACGAGGATCATCATATGTAGTCCAAGGATCGGTTTAGTGATTGTGATGGACCAAATATGAGCACGTAGATTAAGCTCATTTTACTCCTTATACCAAACCCATTTATAGAGTGAATGAAGTCGAGCATCGCGGTTTGTGGCTGATCATTGAAATCAAGTTGCAAGCTTTATTCACAGAGGCAGAGTACATTGAAAGAACAAATTAACACAGCGCTAACAGAACTAGAGTATCTTCACCGTGTAAGAAAATAGCAGCATAATCAGATCGTCAACAAACAATTAACACAAAAATGATTCCTTCCCTTGATTCATGGCACATGTGATGGGGCAGGCATACAGCAAGATCACAATCACTCCGACAGTCATAATTAATCTACTGACGTGGTTGTGACGGTGTCTTGAGCGGGCGCCTCCGGACGTGTGGTCATGGCACCAATCACGCAGCGATGTGTCCTCCTCTACCATTGGCTGTCTTCATCGCTGGTCCAAAGGGATCTGATATGTGGGTGTTGCCTCGCGGTGGCTTCCCGGCGACGGATCAAATGAAGGATCGAGGAGATGATGGCCTAGCTGCTGAAGTGGGTGAGGATGCCACCATCGTCGGCGGCGCCAGTGGGTGTCGTTTTCCTCGTTGGTGGCGATGGTGGGGGCATCCCTTGCTCCATTGGTTCCGGGGGAAACCTCAGTTCTAGAGGAGGCTACCATTGACGGCGGCACCCGTGGGCGTCGTAGCCCTTGTTGGAGTCATTGAGGAGCCTCCTAGATTGGATGATCGCGACGTCTTCGTCGTCACCCCCGTGGGGGCATCATCTTTGAAGACATTCATTAGCTGGACGAACATGTGGAAGGCTTGGTGGTTGGGCGTCGGTAGGTGGTGGAGTGGTGCTTCATCCTACACATCGATGGCGGCGGATCTCGGTGGCATGGCGCAGTGGAGACTCGGCATCCAATGGGTGGCAATGGAATCGTGCATGAGGACGACGCTATCTAGCGTCGTGGTGGCGCCGATGGCAGAGAGGCCTGGCAAGGTTAATGCGTTAATTAGTATCTGATATGAGGATGAATCGATGGATGAAGGAGGTTACATCCCTTGCAATGTGCGCACGTGGTGCCCACTGAAAGTGCGCCGGACCGGTGTGTAACCCACTCCCGGTATTGTGGCTTGGATGGGGCATCCGGTATTAGATGTTAGGTGTAGGTGTGATGTCTGTTTGGTATTTTTCTCGGACATTCGGTACCCCTTCATCACGGGTATAGGAGTAGGGACTGGTGTTGCCGAGATGGTGGCTTCAGGCTTACTGACGTATTACCTTATAGGGGCTTTGTGAATAATTAATAAAATCGTTGCATACATCGCCCAGATACAGAGACAGCGGGTACATCCTCCATTTCAAAATAAATAAATAAAAATCTACTGATTGTGCAGAAACTAAATGCTAGTTACTGCTCTTGCTACCCTATCCGACAGATGAACCGATCATTGTCAGATCAAGACACGCAAGATGAACTCCATGCCAATGTTAGACGACCATATTACATACAAACAGAGTCACAAGTTACAACTATCCTATTGCCGACCAACCTGTGGTCAACTGTCCAGTCGCTGCACAACCTTAATCAACGTCATATCTAGTAGATTTTTGTCATTAGCTTGCAGTATCTCCGCACCTTGTTCCAGCATCTCCTCATCACCATCACCTCGTTTCTCTCTCTCAGGCTAAGTACTGTACGACCGAACTACACGCGCATGGGATGGCTGATACAGGTCTGACACACCAGCCCATGGACCTCCGTATACCTCTCAGTCCATGACACCTTCTACTCGGTGTCGTAGCAATATGCAATACTCAGACTGTAGATATTCAGGAGTACAGGAAGAAAGCATCAAGTACGAAAAACATAGGCAATACATGAGAATCAACATTCAGGATTCTAGCCACAGTTCCATAGCTATAATATTCACTTCAATGAATTTTAGATAAACACCAGCTTTATGAGCTCATTGTCATTCACAATATAAGCTGGAATACATAGCTAGATAAGAGATGTAGAAAGAAAGAGATGTATGAATCAAAAAGGAACTTAAGAGCCATAAAAGCAACTCTAGCTTCGTGTTGGACCTGCCGCAACGACCACTGTTGTTGGTGGAAGTGGGGCGCCCACTACGGGAGTTGGAGCTGTTGGTGTTGCCTCAGCCTCCGTGCTTGCCCTTGGAGCGAGAAGGACCATGGTGGCGAGAGGAATAGCCACCATGGCCGCGAGTCCCGACGTTTGCAGACGACTTGAAGCCGACAATCCCTAGAACATGGCCACCCGTTGATCGAAGTTGCTGAGCATGGTGAAGAATTCGTCGAGGGAGACCGGGGTGGTGCGGGCGTCGAGGGCCGAGACTAGAGGTTGGTACTCCATGTCCAGACTGTTGAGAATGTAGGAGATGATTTCATAGTCCTTCAGGGGCTTGTCGGCGACGGCCAGCTCACCGGCGAGGCCGTGCATGTGCACGAAGAAGGTGGCCACCTATTGGGTGACCTTCTACGCACTCACCAGAGCCCGTGGATGTTGTTGACACGGCTGAGAGACTGGGGCGAGAACAAGCCCGTGAGTGAAGATGGCAATAGGTTCCTGAAACCCGCGCCCCCGTGGATTTTTACCCTATTAGGGGATGAGGATGGGTGTCTTTTTATCCCCGCGGGATTGTTGCTGCGCACATTATACAGCCTGACATGTTTAGTGGGTTTACATCCGTTTCGATAATCCCCGAACCCGAAACCCGACAATACTCGGCAAACTATGCCCCTGTTTGTTGCCGAAATATGCTTATCTTTGTTGCTGAAAAGGGGTATTGTATTGTGCTGAAAAATGCTCCTTGTAGCTATTGTTATTGCTATATTTGCTCAAGTTATGCTGCTGAAATATGCTCCATGTAGTTGTTGAACCATGTACTATTGTGTTCTGCTGAAATTTGCTCAAGTTATGCTACTGAAATATGCTCTTTTTGCTGCTGAAATGCTATTATGTGTTGCTACTATGTTTGCTTAAATATGCCAATTTCTCTGTGGGTTCCCCCGATGGGTTTTGGGGACGCGCAAAAAACTAGCCCTGTGCACTGTGATGGGGACGGGAACGGGTTTGCGATTTTCTCGTGGGGATGAGTTTGGACAGGCAAAACCTGATGGGTTTCGTCCCTGTTGCCATCTTGACCTGTGAGCGTGGGCTAGAGCGGATGCCCTGTGGTGATCGCGGTCATCTGCACGAGCACCTCTTTGGAGAGGTTGTTCAGCAGGTAGCCCAGCACTTGTCGATCCTCCCGAACCCAGAGAGGGTGGAGAGGGTTGAGCTTAGATGAATCCTTCCCATCATTATATTTGGTGGAAAAGAACTTGGCCGGCTACGTTGTGGAGTCGTTGGCATAGCCCAAGACTCCCGCGTCCCTTAGCTGCAGCATGATATGCGCGCGCCAGAGGACGTAGTTTGTGCGGGCCAGCCTCTTTATGACTTGGCCGTTGAGGTTTGGCTGGGAGGAACCAGACGAAGACATGGCTGGAGTTTTTGGATCACTAGATGGTATGGAACAGGAGAGCTCTGATTATCCTGTGCAATGGAGGAAAGTATCTTGCCTCAATAGGAAGCGACGCCCTTCACGTTTATAGATAGAGGCACACCTCCCTGAACATCGCATAGATTGTTGAAGATTTTACAAGAGTATAACTTGGAGAAGGAGAGATAAGATGGTTACAAGAGACAAAGGAGATGAAGATATTCAGCTAACTACCTAGCTTGTTTAGTCCATCTCCTCGCGTGTAAATCTCCTGCTACGTCTGTCACGTTCATTTGTTTAACAGTTGTTGCATGCAACAGGTTTGATTGATTTTGGTTGAGAATGACCAATTGGACCGGGTTGGATGGACTTTTACCATGTGCATGCGCGGATGTGCCAGAACTTATAGCATATTTAAATACACATATGTGGCTGACTCCATCAGCTCCTCGTGACCCCCTCCTCCTACTACCTCCTCCTAGTTATGTTGTACTCCCTTCATTCCCAAATAATTGTCTTTTTAGCCATCTTAAATGAATTACAATGTACGGATGTATGTAGATATGTTTTAGAGTGTAGATTCACTCATTTTGCTTCGTATGTAGTCATTTGTTGAAATCTCTAGAAAGACAATTATTTAGGAACGGAGGGAGTAACTCATTGCTTCCTTAAAAATTAGTGACCCACAACTCACCCTCATATACATCTGGACCGAGTGTGCATTAGGGGATCAACGGCCTTTGAAATGGGGGTGGGGTGATTTGAACCTTAATCCATGGGGCATGGGCAAAGGAGGTATTAGTTGTGGCATACGATATTCTACAAAGGGATTCAATATGCCAAAGGCTTTCTTTCGCAAGGTTTCTTCATGATGGTCCCCGGGAGTACTATTAATGGTCTAGGCGCACTACCACTCCATTTTACATGAATGTGTCGACCAGGGAGATGGAACACCTATCACAGTTGGAGAGCATGTTGATACTGAGCAACACAGAGCATGTGGAACCTGAGCAACACATTGGGCTCCTCTATGTAGCCGTAGCGGAAGCCGCCACTAAAGCATCTATGTGGCGAGCTGATTGGCTCGGGGGATCCTACGCCCTGTTCTGCAAATTTCTTGAGCACGTACCAAGGATTGTCCGACGTAGGTTGGCACGATTGGACATGCTTGAAACTTTTGATGTCCGAGACAAGGTTGTAGTCGTCATGAAGATAGGAAGGCAAGAAGAAAGCAAATTGCCTAGAGGCCTGGGTTGACCCGGCTACCTTGATAGATTGGCGCCTCCCATCGACCTCTTGTGATTCATCTATTTTAAGGCATCAGATGCATTTACAATGGCAACATGACAACATACTTCTTCAGTACGGCACAACATCGACACCCCATCGCCACGAGGGACGCCTCCAAACGATGCATCGTCGTCGATACGCCGCTGCAACGCCGACAATTCATTGCCAATGTCTTCATCAACATTATCATCGACACACCGCCGCCGCCTCGTCACAAGATGGACAACTAGCGTCCTCTAACAGATTTTTCTGCAAGACGCGACCTCGACAGTGGCAATGACCGCGTCACATGATGACATTGTTCGCGTCATCTACAACGGCATGACTGCATCGACACGGCGTCACTATAGTGACGACCCCTACACGGCCCCACGGTTCTCGCAAAACCGATGTGTGCTCGATGGGTTTCCTCTGGTCCTGGCAAAACCGGTGTACTCATCGCCGACGACACCCTCTGACATCCGCAAAGGTGCATGGTCCACGACTGCAGCTCCTTTATCTACAACATAGCACATTATTTTTGCGCTTCCAGGTTTGTGCGGCTTCATCATCCATGATGACTACACCATCGACCATGACTACCTCGACCACGGCTACATCACCATGATCGGCTACCTCGACATTGATATACATGGCTACGTCTACAGCTACTCGTCGGCAACAACTCCAGTCAACAGCATCCGCGTCGTCACTAGCATCTAGGCCATTCCCGCTGTGACCGGGGGATAGAGGAGAGAGAAGGAAGGCACTAGAAGGGGACGCAGTCACCGCCCTATGTGCCACGACACACAGTTGATGATGGCGCAGCGAAGAAGACGACGGGAGCACAAGACTTCAAATTCAGTCGCAATCGTCCGCTTCACTCCCGCTACGACCGAGGGGAAATGTTAGAATATAATGTGGGTTTAAAGATAGAGATAAGGAGTAGAGATCATGTATTACTTGTCATGTACTCCAAGTCCTCTACCCCCTCATGTATTTTATATATACCCCATACGAGGGTCAAATCAATATAACAATATTCAGCCATCTATAACTTTTCACATGGGGTACTTTGTGGGCACCTCCGAAAAACAAGACCCTAATTGATCGACATTCTCAATAAGAAAGAATTTTTTTTGCCAGCTGAATCATGTCATCAACATTGTTCTGTGTGCTCCAGATGATATCAACTAATTGGCAGAGGGATAGATGGTCTAGTTTCCAAAACACTTAATAGACAGAGAACACAGTTTGACCCTGGATGGAGGTGGCAATTACTTGTGGGATACCTCTTGTTTAAAAAGGCTCTTACTTTGCAAAATTCGCTAAAAAAATATATTCTGGACGACCCAATTTTGAGAAAGGATGTGATAGAATTTAGAAGGTCATGCCGCTCCAATACCCTCATAGATGAGCGGTGATTCAAAGAAACCCTACTAACCAAATCTGCAATGATCATCTCTTTGACTCTTTTTTTGTATTTCGCATGCCTAGCATCAACACGAGCAAGACTAAAAGAGTGATTAAGACTTCGGTTTCCAACACATGATGACACTAGCATCTTTTGTTCATAGCAAACAGAGAAATAAAGCAAAGAAACTGAGGCATGTTACATGCCTTTACCAACACGGACGGAGCACCCTTAAAAAAACTGAGGCAGAGCTGACCCAGTACTCCAACGTTTGTTTAAGGACAGAAGAAGTATTATTTCATTACCCTATATATATACAAGATTTCTCATGGGCCCAGGGTTCAGCCCAGTCGACCGGAGGTCCAAAGGATGGCTTGGCTAGGTTTGCTGAAAACATCAGTTTACAACTTTTTTGCCGGAAACCATTGATTCTCGGCCTAATCTTTTGCAAAAAAACATTAGTTGACGGCTTTGGCCATTTGATAACGACTATGACAGATGGAGCCCACCATTTGCTAACAACCTCCCTGGATCCTGACGGCAAGGACGAGCGCATCAAGCAGGCCCTGGATCACGCATAGGGGCGCAACAGCCACACTAGTTCTGACGGCGAGCTCCGGCCTAACTATAACGCACGCATCGTGGGACGCACGCGACCAGACGAAGTGACGTTTGGAACCAATCTTTGCGCCGTCGCCTCCCTGTCCTTTCTCGGTGCCTCGGCCATCTATCACCCATCGGCCGCTCCCGCTGCCGCCCTGACCTCCCCTGTCACATCCGCTGCTTGGCAGCACCTCAATCCGCGCCCGACTGTGCGAGCTCGTCCCCCGGATGCTGCCCCACCATGTTGCCAGCCTGCCGTCATTTGCTGTCGCGCTGCCACACCGTCCCTGTGTCCCATTCCTAATTACCAATGGGTGCATTGTGTTTCTAACCAAAAAAATAGCGTCCAGCCAGCTAGGTACGGTGTACTTGCGCGTCTTGGCCAAAAGCAATTAGACCGAATTTGTAGGAAGTGAAGTACATCGGTGGTGTGAGCTTTTGCAGTTAATCTCAACAGGGCCAACAATATTGCCCTCGTAAGCCTTTCTAGGATCTTGGACTTCTCTACAATCCCGTAATCAAAATTTCCACGTTCAATCCTGATTTATACCTCAACATACATGCGTCCCATTTTGAAAAACATACAACTGACATAGTGTGTGTTTCTCGAGGTATACATTTTGAAGAATTTAGAAGATCCATCTCCCTGCAGGGCATGTACAAACCACACGAAGAACCAATGAGAGAATCAACATAGAGAGATTGGATCTTATCACTGCGGGGTATCAGCCTTCAGCGACATCCATCAATCTAGATCTCACCGACTGTCGTCGCATCGAATAAATGTAGGTAGGCTTTAGGAGAAATAATCTAGCTGGGAAACCTAAAATCTGGAGAAGGAAAAGATAAGGGCAGTGCTGCTGCTGGTAACAGGCTGAGACCGCCAGGAAAATTATTCATTGCACTCCTTTCTTTCAGTCCGGCCTTGTTTGGCCTAGTGTACTGGACACATTTTCACGTTTTGTGTTCAACTTGTAGCTCTAACTGTTCAGAGTTCTGACTTGCCCGCATACAAACGATAACTAATTCATGGGAAGCTTTATCCGACCTTGAACATGTATTTATGTGAGATGTTATTGGCTACTTGGCTAGTTCCTACATGTTCTTCTTCCACTGTTGGGATGATGACAGAGTATCTAACTATCTATTGGTGTTGTGCTTACAAACAGGACTGATCCTGTTGCTAATAGGACTTTCTAGTCCGTTGTTACAACATCTTTGTGATGGAAATGACAGTCCATACAGTTGTTTCCAAATGCTTGTGACTAATTAATCACTCGAGCTGTATGTCTTCATGCCCTGCTCTAGCTTTCTGCACTTGTCCGAGGGATTGTTTTGGTTCTAAGTTTTAGTTTGCCTTTTGTAGGTAGTTGCAAGGGAAGAACACCTTGGAAAAACATCTACATGTTTAGCTCTGTGATATCCTATCCATGTTGTAATGTATACTACAGTGAATACTAGGAAGCCAGATGTGACACAATATACTACCTCCTTTATGGTTTAAAAGGTCCACATGTACCCCTAGATGAAAAAAAATGACCAACATAAAACGAGTTATATCACAAAAAGTATTACGTTTAAAATTTTCAAATGCTTTCTGTTGGTGTAACTCAAGTTGGGTTTCAGACTTAAAAGACGGTACTTCCTCCAATCCATAATAATTGTTGTGGTTTTAATTTAAATTTTAACTAAAACCACGATAATTATTATGGATCGGAGGGAGTATTTGCAATGTCAATTCATATAATGCAATATGACTATACACGGACCCTTGCAAATATCCCTTAAATATGCTTATTTTTCTTCATCATCAAACAACAGTCAGCTAGTGTTTCTAAAATGGCCTAAGAGAATTTAATAAACGTGGTCATTTTCTTATTCTAAGTATCTGAATGCTCCGACTCTTTCATGGTTTTCAGAAAATAAAATAATCTAAAAGGTCAATCATATAACTACCCCCAACCCCACACAGAGGCGGAGCTAAAAGTAGACCCAGATGAGCCATGGCCTACCCTTAATTTGTTTCATTGAAAAACATGCTAGATTGCAGGCGTAACTTGTGTTTCAACCAGACTAGCCCCTCCATCCCTACTAATTTGTTCCCTTTCAACTCATGTCCATTCCTAATTTGTCCTCAAGCTCAGCCACTGCCCCCACATGAACCATTTCGAAAGAAACGAAGCATTACGAGTGTAGAAATGCATGGAAAAATCAATGACATTGTCCAACAAAATAAAGGAAATCAGAAGAGGCGGTTTCGTCCACAAGGTTTTGTATTGATTGAATGACAAGTGGGACAATACTAAATGGAGTTGTACTCTGCGGGTGTTTCAGAATTGAGCATATATCATATATGTATACCCCTGTGTACATAACTCTATCACCTCAAGACAACCCCCCCCACATGCCTAGTAGATTCCCCTCACACCTTCCTAGCCTCTAGATTGTAGCGAGCTTTATTTTCCATTTATTATCGCCTTCCATCGCATGCGAGTACAAGGTGAAGTCAAGCATGCACATTACCAAAGTGATCCTCTAGTTGGGTTATAACTCTGCTCGTTTGCCACCTAATCACTCCCCGCTCACCTTCATAAGAGTGAATTAGGGAACTTAGGACACTTGGAATGAGCTTTTACTTCTCTATAAGGGAGGGAAGCCACATAACAATATAGACATGCGAGACATTGGGAAATGAAGGGTCAGTTGTGGCGTCGAATATTTTACAAATGGATTTATATTATGTACAGATTTCTTTAGCAGGGTTTGTTTGGCTCAGCCTCTTCGTGGTTATTACATTGCATGCACCAGTTCCTCACCCAACACCAGCTTGGCTAGGGTTGCTCGGGACAGGCCTGGGCTAGTTTTAACTCAGTTTTTGGTGACCACCATGGAGTATTTTCCACATGCTAGATGCAATAGCACATTATTTCGTCGCCTGCACCAAGCTGTCTGCCACGACCACATTTTATAAGTGCGAAATTACCAGCTACTTTGGTTGTTCTGACTAAGCATCTGCAACATTGCGACCATGACAAGAATCCATCGTGGCATAATCACATAAATGTACTGATTTTTTTTTTTTGAAAAGGGGGAATTCCCCGGCCTCTGCATCAGAATGATGCATACGGCCATCTTATTAACCAAACAAAGATAGTGTCAACAAAGGTTCGAAGTTCTCCAAAGCAGAAAAAAGTAAAACAAGCTCACACAGAGCCAAAGGATGGCTAGAGACCACAACTAGCCAAAAACAAGAGGCCACAACCGGCTGGCTACGAATGGATAGGTATACTAGATGCCTATCCTATTACATGACGGCCATCCAAACCGGTTGAATAAATCCCGAGCTACCATCTTCCACCGGATGGATCCAATAACCAAATGCTCCTTGGCCTCCGTCCGAGTGAGTGGCGACCACAAACGGATCCGTGCCGTAGTTCTGAAAATAACCTGCAAAAAGTGAATACATGATATTCTGTTAAAGACCAAATCATTTCTGCAAGTCCAGATAGTCCACAGCAACGCACAAACCCCAACCCGAATGTGTTTCGCTAAGTCAGACTGAACCCCATTCAGCCAAGTCCCAAATAAAGCGTTAACAGAATTCGTGGTTTGATATTAAAAGCAATGTGAACCGTCTGCCAAAGGACTTTGGCCAACGGGCAATCAAAAAAAAGGTGTTTTATAGTCTCATCCCGATCACAGAAGCTACACCTAGTAGGTCCTGTCCAATTACGCTTTAACAAATTGTCCTTGGTTAAAATAACTTGTTTGTGGACAAACCACATAAACACTTTTATTTTCAAAGGAACTTTGACATCCCAAACATGTTTGGAAGTAAGAATGGAGCTCGAATTAATAACATCAATATACATTGATTTAACTGTGAATACTCCAGACCTAGTTAGTTTCCAGCGTAATTCATCGGGTTGTTGGGAAAGCTGGACCTCCATCAGTCTCCTAACTAGACGGAGCCATTCTTCCCAACGATTGCCCGCCAGCGTCCGTCGGAACTGAATATTAAGGGGATCGATTGAAAACAGAATCTCGAACACCTCGCGTCGTTGAACAATACGGTACAGCGAAGGGTACTGGATGGCCAAGGGCGTCTCGCCAAGCCAAGTATCCTCCCAGAAACGTGTGCAAGTACCGTTGCCGACAACAAACTTTGTCCTATTAAACATAAGTTGTTTGACTTTCATTAGTCCTTTCCAAAGGGTGAATCAGTCGGCCTGACTGAAACCTGGGACAGAGTTTTTGACTGGAGATACTTGCTGCGAAGGATTTGAGCCCACGTGGCATCAGCCTCCGAATAGAGTTTCCACAGCCACTTGCTAAGAAGGCATCTATTCTTAACTTCAAGGTTTTCTATACCAAGACCCCCTTGGTCTTTAGGTCTACAAATGATATCCCATTTAGCAAGCCTGTATTTTCTTTTGGTCTCATCACTCTGCCAAAAGAACCGCGATCGATAGAAGTCCAGTCTCTTCCGAACACCAACTGGGACCTCAAAGAACGATAGGAGAAACATAGGCATACTCGTGAGTACCGAGTTAATCAGGATCAACCGGCCTCCGTATGACATGAGCTTACCCTTCCAAAGAACTCAGTTTCTTCTCAAAGCGGTCCTCGATGCACTTCCATTCCTTGTTTGTCAGCCTACGATGGTGGATTGGGATACCTAAATATGAGAACGGTAGCTCTCCCAACTCGCACCCGAACAATTGCCTATACGCCTCCTGTTCGTTTTTGGCTCTACCAAAACAGAACAGCTCACTCTTATTAAAGTTGATTTTCAGCCCTGTCAATTGTTCAAATAGGCATAACACCAGCTTCATATTTCTCGCCTTGGCCAGGTCATGCTCCATAAAGATGATCGTGTCATCAGCGTATTGAAGAATGGAAACACCTCCATCAACAAGATGAGGTACTAATCCACCTACTTGACCACTTTCCTTAGCCCTACCTATCAAAATAGCCAGCATATCTACGACAATGTTGAACAGGATAGGGGACATCGGATCTCCTTGCCTTAGGCCTTTATGTGTCTGGAAATAATGACCGACATCGTCATTTACTTTAATTCCCACACTACCTTTTTGCGTGAAGGATTCGACCTGTCTGCACCAAGCTTCATCAAAACCTTTCATACGCAAGGACTGTTGGAGAAATGGCCATTTGACCTTATCATACGCTTTCTCGAAATCCACCTTAAAAATTACTCCATCTAATTTTTTGGAGTGGATTTCATGGAGCGTTTCATGCAGGACTACCACCCCTTCAAGGATATTTCTGTCCGGCATGAAAGCAGTTTGGGACTGTTGGACCACAGAATGCGCAATCTGTGTAAGCCTATTAGTCCCGACCTTGGTAAAAAATTTGAAACTAACATTGAGGAGGCATATTGGTCTGAACTGCTCAATCCTCACGGCATCCGTTTTCTTAGGAAGCAAAGTGATAGTTCCAAAATTCAGATGAAATAATTGAAGCTGTCCTGAGAATAAGTCGTGGAACATAGGTAACAAATCCCCCTTAATAATGTGCCAGCATTTTTATAGAATTCGCCGAAACCCATCTGGTCCGGGCGCCTTATTGTTTTTCATCGAGAAATTGCCTCAAACACCTCCTTCTCAGAGAACGGTGCGACCAGAATATCATTTTCGGCATCCAAAGGTGAGGCACATCCTCAGTCCTAGACTCATCGAGGACACACAATTATCCTCCGGCGGTCCAAAAAGCTGCTTGTAATACTCGGTAATATAAGATTTTAGGTTATCCTGACCTAAAATCGTGCCCTCATCTTGTTCAAGTTGGAAAATGCGCTTCTTTCGATGCTTGCCATTAGCAATTAAATGAAAGAATTGAGTATTGGCCTCCCCTTGGACCACTTTGCGAACTTTAGCACGCAAAGCCCACTTCAACTCTTCTTCACGGAGCAGCTCTTTCAGCCTCTTCTCCGCCTCAAATTTAACCTGAAGCTCAGTTGGCAGCAAAATCGTGGATTCAGCCTTAATGTCTAGGGCCTGTATAAGAGAAAGAAGTCTATCCTTTTCAAGCTTATACACACCACTTAGGTGTTTAGCCCAGCCCCGCAAGAAGCTTCTCAAGTGCCGAATCTTATTCTGCCAACGCTCGACCGCAGTTCTACCGGCAGCACCTCTATCCCATTCCCTGGATTTACCTGTGGATCCTATTACAAAACAATAATAAGTGGAAAGAGATTACAGCTTCGGAAGAAACTCCAACACACCAAAGATTCAAAGAAAAGGCATGAAGCACCTCTTGCGTATTGTTGAGAAAACAGCTTGCTTAATGCCTACTCACTCCGTTCCGAATTACTTGTCTTGGATTTTTCTAGATACGGATGTGTCTAGACTTATTTTAGTGCTAAATACATCGGTATCTAGACAAATCTAAGACAAATAATTCAGAACGGAGAGAGTATATATTGCCCACAAACAGCTCGCTTGCACGTTCAGACTACCGAGCACAACATTCAGGAGCCAAGTATGGGGCTTGTCGACATAGCAATAGCAACAGCCACCATCAAATGTGGGCCTGGCCCGGGCGACGCTGGTGGCGGCGGCCCCCTGGCCTTTCACCTCTCGGGGTCCGCCGGCGCGGGACAGGGCGACCCCGGGTAGTGTCTCTAGGCGGCGGCGGTCCAGCGCGGCGGCAGGGGTCTCTGGTGCGATCAGAGGCAGACTTCTGATTGGCGGCGTCGCCGTTGGCGGTGGGGCGACGACGCGGCGCGGTCTAGCGGCGCCCGCTCAGCCCAGATCTGGGCCCGAAGGGCCCCATCTGGGCTTGGACGGGCCGGCGGTGGGTGGGTTTGCTTCGTGGCTTCCGGGAGGCGGGGGAGAGGTGATGAGCGGCAGGGTGCTGGCGGCGCTATCGCCGGCTTGCTGTAGCATGGAGGCAGGGCTTAGCGGGCCTGTTTTGGGCCAGGCTGTGCCAGGAGTGGCCTGGCATGCCCTGCTGCCGTGTCCGGACGGCTACTGCGACGGTACCGGAGGTTCTGGCCTCCCGCACGACAGCGGTGGAGGGGGTTCCCTCCTGTTCGGGTTCGGTGCTGCATCTCCCTCGGCGGGGCGCTTCTCTCCGGTCCTCTTGGCCTCGTGTTCGTGTTCGCAGTGAGGCGGCAGGGTGCTGGCGGCGCTATCGCCGGCTAGCTGTAGCATGGAGGCAGGGCTTAGCTGGCCTGTTTTGGGCCAGGCTGTGCTAGGAGTGGCCTGGCATGCCCTGCTGCCGTGTCCGGACGGCTACTGCGACGGTACCGGAGGTTCTGGCCTCCCGCACGACAGCGGTGGAGTGGGTTCCCTCCTGTTCGGGTTCGGTGCTGCATCTCCCTCGGCGGGGCGCTTCTCTCCGGTCCTCTTGGCCTCGTGTTCGTGTTCGCAGTGAGGCGGCGTGGGTGGCGGTGCAACCGCATTGGCGCATGGTGGTGTGCCGCAGTCTGGCTGGTCGGCTCCAGTCCGTTGGGCAGTGGGGTTGGAGTGCGGGAGAAATCCTTGCCAGTTCTTCGGCTTCGATGCGGTGACACCTGCGGGTGCCATCATTCCTTCCTGGAGAGTGTCGGTGATATCCATCCCCCACCTTCCTCCGCGTGCCGGGGGAAACCCTAGGACAAGTCCGAGCAGCAGCGTCGTCGGCGTCGCATTCCTTCTTGGAGGTGCTGCTTGGTGCGCGGCGGCTCGGAGCCTCGGGCTGTGGTGGTTTGTTTCTGGAGGGCGTAGCGGTTGCGGGTCATCCGCGCTTTGCCGAGTTGCCATTGTTGGCATTTGTTTCTTTTTCTTTTTCTTTGGGCTTGATATGCTGTTTGCTCCAATGTTTCTTGTATCGGTGTTGGTTGCTTTGGAATAGAAAGCGGGGAAACCCTTTTTCGGCAAAGCACCAATAAGTGGATCAGGGAACTAAGCCACGATCGCTGAGTCCTCAGTTCGTCTCGTCCCCTGTAGTTTTCCAGATCGAGGCGGAGAGAATTAATTTCAAGCTCTTTCGTTGCTCGGTTGCCCTTACAGCTGCACCCGTGCTTTGGCAAGCAGGTTGGAGCGGGCCTTATTTTGCATTCTCACAGAAATTTCTTTAGCCACAGGCTCTGCCTTGAGCGTGCACGGCTGCTGCTGGTTGGCATGTTTGCACATGCTTTGAAGTTACCATGACTGCAGTGCACAGTGATAATTGGCAGTAGCTGTCATGAAGTCCAGTAGTAAGAACGTTTGTCTAGACTTTTCTCGTGGTCACTTGTCTCAGAGCATTGATGCGTAAAATAAATCAAACTGGGATTCTACCATTTTAAAGTGAAAAGCATACCACAACAAGCTAGCAGGTAGACATTTCAGCATTAGAAATGCAGAGCAGGTAAACTGGGCACCGGCAACGACCTCGACCGTGTGTTCGACGACTGTGACCTCTTCTGCACGCGCCACCATAACCGCTTCCCATCCATGCGTGCTATTGGGGCATCTGCGTCGCGCTCGGCAATGGTAGTGGCTACGTCCGCCTGTGCGATCACAATTTGACTTTCGGAGGTCATTAGTTGTTTGGAGAGTAGCGGAGGTGGGCGAGAAGGAGGATTTGGAGGCAGCAACGAAGGAGAAAGAAGGCATGTGATTGCAGCGGAGGTAGGTGTGAGGGAATTAACTTGTCCCAACGCACATGGTGTGGTGAGAAATGTGTGCTCTTCTGTGAAGTTCGGCACACTGTTTATTATCATTATGAAAAACTGTGTGTGCTATGTAAAGTGTCGCGCACGAGTGGATGAGCATAACTGTGTGCACACGCTTGCCGCGTCGTTGTCGCCTACGCGTCACCACAGTCTTGCCTACACGACGAACACACGTCGCGTCCACCCGGGGCAGATGCCTCGTCGGTGCCCTACAATCGCTTTGCCTTATTTCCCAGTGCATCGTATTCCCATGGATCACCATATATGTAACATTGGAGTGCCAGTAAATTTTTGTCATGATCAAGCCTAAGGTCCTTCTCCATATCTTGAGTCACATTCAACTTTGTTGACTCTAGGAAAGCTACTAGTCTTAGGCGAACCATGTGTCGATAAACTACACTGGCATATATAGGAACTTGACTCAATCACACTAGTAGAAAAAATCCCCATTCGTCCTGGTTCATGAGGGCCATTTATCCCGGTTGCCGAACCGAGATTAAAGGATCGGTACTAAAGCCCTATACCTTTAGTCCTGGTTCGCCCAGGAACCGGGACAGATGTGGCTCCACGTGGCCGCTGCCGCTTGCCCAGGCAGGACAATGTCATGTAAGAACTGAGAAATGAATCCTTAAAAGAACTTAAAGCTGGAAAACAACTGGTAGCATCATGTTCCAGGACTTCACAGATTACCTAGTAAGTATATTAGTATAACAAATTTCTACGCCGAGTATTGTTGATCACCAATGTATTGCTAGAATAGAACAGGCAAGAAGATAGTACATTCAAGCGCTGACTAAAAGAAAACACACGCAACACAGAGATTGGAGAATCAACCTTGAGGACTATTAAGTTCAATGGAATTTGAGATATATAACATCATGTACTTGCTTTCTGGTGTTTCCACTGCCATTTCGAATACAAGTTCGAGTACATTGAGAAAAGGCCAGCATCAGTCGATGGTCTTCCACGATGATGGCGCTGGGGTACAGATTTGCCTCTATGAGGACTCGGCATTTGAAAACTCTGAAAATGAAAGAGTATGTTGAGAACGATCGAAGCAAAGAAGGTTGTCTTCTCCTCTAGGTTTAGAGGTTTCGAAGATACATGCATGCATCAAATAAGATCGAGTCGATGACCCCGGTGACGATGTTGAGGGCCGAAACCCAGGAAGAGGGTTCCCGCCAAGGTGATGTGGTATGCTCCTATAATACCACGGTTGAAACGTCTGTTCATGAACAAAAAGCATGCCAAGTTGTTGCGATGGCACAAAGAGAAACTGTAAGTCGGACGGGACTTCCACCACCGCAGATGGCCTAATGGAGAAATAAATGAGGTCAGATGTGTGATCTAGTAAAACAAACATCCCAATGATGCCCTCCCCTGCCTCCACAACCTTCCTCCTTGGTTGTGCATGAAGCGGAAGTTCATTATGATGCCGTGCTCATCCAAGGTCCGAAGCAACCCGCAACGACATCGATGTGTACCTAAGGCCATTAGTTGATGAACTTTACAGCTGTGGGGTGGTGTCCGTGTGTGGGATCAAGAGGAATTTTGGCGTTGCTTTTCGTAACCATCTGCGATTGGCCTGCACTTGCAACTTCTGACTGCACTTTGTCACCTTATACAAGCAGCCGTATGCATACTCGAGCCAGCCAGGGAAATCCAATCACACTGTCGATGTAGTAGCTCGCCATTGTGCGGTGCTGGAAGAGAAGACGAAGAGAACCTCCTTATGTTGGCTGGCTGTCGCATATATCACTCTGAAAAATGTCTCTTCGGAAGCCTCCTAATGGGCGAAGACCCATGATACAAAGGACGGCAGACCAGCAACGTTTGAAAGACCCTGATGACCGGCATCCGGAATGGTTTCAAGGTCGTGCCAGCTACGCTCTGACCAAAGAAGAGAAGGTCATCTTTTTTGAATGCCTGAGCAGTATGAAGGTCCCGTCTGGATTCTCGTCCAATATAAAGGGAATAATAAACATGGCGGAGAAAAAGTTCCAAAACCTGAAGTCTCACGACTGCCACGTGATTATGACGCAATTGCTTCCGATTGCTTTGAGGGGGCTCCTGCCGAAAATGTTCGATTAGCCATTGTGAAGCTATGTGCATTCCTCAATGCAATCTCTCGAGAAGGTAATCAATCCAGAAGTTTTCATGGGAGTATTAAAGAAATATGTTCAGTAACCGTGCTAGGCCAGAAGGAAGCATCGCCAAGGGCTATGGAAATGAGGAGGTAATTGAGTTTTGTGTTGACTTTGTTCCTGACCTTAAGCCGATTGGTCTTCCTCGATCGCGGCACGAGGGGAGACTAAGTGGAAAAGGCACGATCGGAAGCCAGCAGCGTAGAAGCAGCGTGGCTTCCACGGAGGCCCCACCGGCTGGTGTAGATGCACCGACGATCGAAATTACTGCACCGGAGCCTCGGTGGTCGAAATTACTGCACCGGAGCCTCCTCGCTACCCGTGGGCGATATAAAGGAGATGAAAGAATGTCATCTGTATTATCCTATGGGGAACATATCCATGAAGGTAGCCATCGGCAGTGCTTGGAGCACTCCACCACAACAACCCCATTAAAGATGGCTATGCTCGTGTCACGGTGGAGGACATAGTCAAAGGGTTTGAGGACCTGGAGATTGAAATTGCTACACCGAAGGGAGAAAAGACTTGAAGATGTCAAGCGCCATTACATTCTATGGCAAAAGAAGTTTATCAAGTTTCGAGCGAGGCGCCAAGGACAACAAGTCCACCCCCACGGTGGTGGTGGTGGCGGTGGCGGTGGTGGTGGTGGTGGTGGTGGTGGCGGTTCACCTACACCTCCGTCACATCAGCCGACGCCGCCCCAGTCCACAACGTCCGCGGGTGATCATCCGCCGCCCCCGATCCTCGTCCGGCGGGTGATGAGACGCCGCCCCAATCCACCTATGGCAAAGAAGAGAAGAAGTCCTGAGTATTAACCGGACCCTTATGTACCTAAGACCACAAAGGTACCGGAGCCATCATGAAGCCTCTCCCACAAGGCCTTGGGAACGTAGTGCGAGGAAGTCGACGCGGCGCGATCGCTGATTTGGAGAAATGGAAGGCGGACTGCAAGAAAAGAGAGCCCGAGCCCAAGCCAAGATATTCGATCAGCAAAAGAAGTGGGCTAAGTCATTTTGAGCACACCGTCCCAAGCCGCATGAAGAATCTCCCTAATGACTATGCACGTGAACTTAAAAGCAGGCACTCATGTTCAAGGAGAACAAAGAGCGGAGAAGGCGAAAGTATAAAAAGCGGAAACAAGTTGCCCAGCTCGGGAACAAAGTAAACAATCGATTGCCCCGCTTATAGTGGAATCCTTCTGTCCGGATGCCCCCGAGATCATACAAGCTGCGGCAGCACAGGGATTGACTGTAACGAGTGCCAGAGAACAAGCGGCCAACTTAGGTATTACTCTTCGTGAACTGTTAGGCCTTGATGAGTTGCCAGAGAAGGAGGTAGTAATTACATATGTCAAGAATGGGCCTCTCGTCGAGCCTGCAGGAAAAGGATCTACCTGACCAAATGAAACGTCTGCTGAATTGGTACAAGGGTTACATAAAAATTAAAAACGCCAAAGATTATATTTATGCGGAAGTTAGACATGAGCATCACTTCAAACATTACTATGTACAAGTTGAACTGAGTGAATTGTTCCAGCTTTTCAATCTGCGCGAGCTCGACAAATCTATCCACTGGATTCTGCTAGGAGGAAGGATAAGGTGAAATCAGCGGCGAGGCTGACGACTTTGGCTGAAGAGGCGGAGGGGTGAGGCAGCTCGGCGGGGTGGAAGACTCGGCGAAAATCAAGAAATCCGAGGAGGGGCAGGGCGTGGGGCTTGCGGTACTGCCGGAGGAAGGAGCGGTTGGCACGACAACTTCTGGACTATCTACTACAACAATGTTTTTTCAGCTCCGATGAGGGAGGGGTGATGACGGTGGCGCGCCCTTAGCTCGCTCCAGTGTTTGTATTTGTCGCTAGATGGTTTACGGATCTAGATGTATTTTTTTTACTTCTTACGTTCTTTGTACTTCCTTGTCAGTTGATGAGTAGATCGCAAGTTTTCCTTGCAAAAAAAAAAAACTCTGACTCTGGTGACATCATTTCACATCGCTTTGCATAATCGAACTAAGCATCCATTACCTATGTACTTAAACATCCTATTGCACGTCTCATTTCATAATTACCTCAACTAGAGACCTTAAACTGTGGATGCTGAGCTACTCATCCTTTTTGTCGGAGGAGCACTTGTTATAATGCTCCTAGTTGGAGCTCTATTGTCGTTACTTCCTTGAGCTCGATGCCCTTTGCGTTAAAATAATCCCTAGCTCGTTGCAAGATCCTCTCTTGGAAGGAGGGAAGGACACCATTTTGTGCACAGATCATGTCCTTGATTTTTCGTAAGTTATTTGATCTTCTCCTTCCGCATAGTGTTGGCGTCCGTCACTACCCCAAACAGACTTTTTCCTGACGGTTTATAAGATTCCTGAAGGTTGCGAGTCCTCCTTCAGGAACGTGCGACGTTCCTGACGTGAATTGCGTACCGAGGCGAATGGGCCGAGTCAATCCTGAAGGGCCGCATATTAACCTTCAGGAATACCAGAAGCCTTCAGGAACGTGGCCCATATACGTGAAGGGAGCTGATCCACGTCGGGAATAATATCTTGCGCATGTACGTGACGGTACACCGCCTTCAGGAACGTGGAATTTTGGCTAGGAGCGAGCAAGGCGCGCGATTTTTCCGCTCGCCAGTAGTTTTCGCGCCGGTTGTGCCCCCATCGCTGACGTGGATGGGCCCAACGTCAGGAACGACTGGTCAAAATCCCTAAAACAAACTGCTACGCGTGCCCATCCCCTGTTTTGCATCTCGCCGCCCCTCCTCGAAACCCCATGGCCGCCGCCCCCTCCTCCCAATCCCCCATGGTCGCCGCCTCCCGTCCGATGCCGCCGCACCACACAGCCGGCGGTTGACCCCACACCGCTGTTGCTCCCACTCCTCCAGCGCCATCTCCCCCCATCGACCGCCGCCCTGTCGCCCCGTCGCCGTCCAGCCAATCGCCTCCGTCGCCGGCCAACGCTGCGCCGTCGACGTCCAACCACCCCTCGTGCGCCCTCCAGCCATTCTAGCGGCGCCTTCATCCCCGACGACCGGCGCCCCTCGCAGTCTTGTGGTATAGTGCCCCTCGGAGACTCGCAATACAGTGCCACTTCGATCCCCATCGCCCGGCGCTTCCAGCGGCGCCCCATCGACGTCTAGCAGCCCCCCTCGTCGTCCAGCCACTCCAACGCCTCTGCATCGACCGACGTGTCCTCGTCTTCCAGATCTGACTCACTTCCACGCCCTCTGTTTCCCTTCCAGTCCAGCGCCTCTAAATCGACCAAAAAAGGTAACAGCTTGTAGACCTTTCATGTTTAGTAATAGCAGAATTCATTAGTAACAGCAGGGGTCATTGTTTAGTATTTGACACTTTTCTTGAGGTAAAAGATGCTATTTTTTGTTGTTCTTTTGAAAAGATTGGCTGCAGCATCACTAGGAGACTGTGATTAGTATAAGATTCAGTTTTAAATAATTTGTTTTATGGTCCCAGTGCAAAGGAATTGATATTTTAGTTCCCATATGTCTATGTACAGAAGGCCAAATCAGGACGGTGTAGTTCTACGAAGACCAAGTTCGAGGAGTGATATTCTTGCACCGCAACACTCTCCATTGACAGGTCCTTTGTCCACTCTTCCACATCTCTATGCTTGTTTATGTAATTTCTTCATTGCCATCTTAGATCATTAACTGTTATACATTCCAAATTATGCAATAATAGCATTATTCAATGACGGAGCGTGAGTGGATGTATAGTGGTTGGACTCACAGTAAATCAACTGATGAGTGGTATAATAAGACAAAAGAATTCATCGATTTTGCCTTCTCTATGCCAAGTGTAGTCCAGAATGGAAAGATTAAGTGCCCGTGTGCTAAATGTCGAAACTATGAGTGCAAGAACAGGGATGATGTAGAGTTAGATCTGTGTCATTTTGGTTTCAAGCGGAATTATACTGTTTGGACTGCACATGGTGAAGGGCATGTTGAAATTACAGACTATGTAGATGCTGCAGAGGCTGATCGGATGGACATTATGTTGAATGATCTAGCTGCGCGTGTCCCCCCAATTGAACAACAACCAATAGCTTCAGCCCAAGCTTTCTATAGAATGATTGATAATGTAAAAGAGTTGGTGCATGAAAATACAAGCCACTCAACTATGTCTGCCATAGCACGGTTGTTGACAATAAAGTCACAACACAATCAACCTGAATCTTGTTATAATGATACACTACAACTGATCCATGAGCTGCTGCCTAACAATTCCTCACTGCCAAAGGACTTCTATAGGTCAAAGAAATTGCTAGAGGGTCTTGGTATGCCATATCATAAAATTCATGTTTGTCCCAAAAATTGCATGCTGTATTACAAGGACAATAAGAATAAGCAAAAATGTGATTTTTGTAAGACCCCTAGGTACAAGGCTGGTTCAAAAAAGATCCCACATAAGGTGTTGCGGCACTTGCCTATAAAAGATAGGTTGCAGCGTTTGTTTGCACATGAGGAGACCGCAAAAATGTTGCGATCGCACAAAGAAACTCCTGGTAAAATGGTGCACCCACGTGATGGTGAAGCATGGCAACAACTTGATAAGGATTACCCAGACTTTGCATTAGATCCTAGGAATCAGCGAGTAGTAGTATCCACGGATGGCTTCACTCCTTATAGTTTGTCCGCTGCTTCTTATTCATGCTGGCCAGTGTTTGTGGTTCCTTTAAATCTTCCTCCTGAAGTCATTAATCGTTCTGAGTACATATTTCTTGCTCTTGTTATCCCTGGTCCTGAACATCCTGGAGCAAAACTCAATGTCCTTATGCAACCTTTGGTTGATGAATTGACTGAGCTGTGGGGCGGTGTTCAAACGTGGGATGCATATGGGAAGGTAAACTTCCCGATGAAGGCAGCCTATCTATGGTCAGTCCATGATTTTCCAGCCTTTGGAATGGTTGCTGGGTGGAGCACCCATGGAAAATTTTGTTGTTATGATTGTATGAGTGATACCAAAGCATTCCGGTTAGAAAATGGTGGAAAGGCTTGCTGGTTTGATTGTCATAGGAGGTTTCTTCCGATAGGCCATGAGTTTAGAACCCAAGGTGATGCATTTCGGAAAGACACAATAATATTAGATGAACCACCTAGGCATTTGAAAGGTAAAGAAGTAGAAACCCAAATGAGAGCACAAGTAGGAAACACCAAAACATATGGAAAAGAACACAACTGGACACATGTTAGTTGTTTCTGGGATCTGCCTTACTTCAACAAATTGCTTCTTCGGCATTGTATTGATGTAATGCACAATGAGAAGAATGTAGCTGAGGCTATTTGGAACACATGCTTTGACATAACTGATAAAACAAAAGATAATGTTAAAGCGAGGAAGGACCAAGCTAAGATTTGCAAACGTCCTAAGATGAATCTAGTCGAAAAGCCAAATGGCAAGTGGGATAAGCCAAGGGCACTTTTCAGCATTGAGGGGAAGCATAAGGTCATCATTTTGAATTGGTTCAAAAAGCTATTATTTCCTGATGGGTATGCTTCCAACTTCAGAAGAGGGGTTAATCTGAAGGATAAGAAATTGTTTGGACTGAAAAGTCATGATTACCACATATTCATTGAGCGTTTACTCCCAGCTGCTTTCCGTGGTTTTCTTCCTGAAGGCATTTGGATTTGTCTTTCCGAGCTTAGCTTTTTCTATAGGCAGTTGTGTGCTAAACAACTCAGCAAAGACACAGTAGCAAGTCTGGAAAAGAACATTGTGGTGATTATTTGCAAATTAGAGAAGATATTCCCTCCTGGGTTTTTCAATCCCATGCAACACCTAATGATTCATCTACCTCGCCAAGCCCGGCTAGCAGGCCCTGTCCAGAATACATGGATGTATCGATTTGAGAGGTATATCTTATATGAAAGTAAAAAAAAAGTTGTTTACTTGGCAAATGCATTTCTTCATAGCTTGTTTTTCTTGCATTCAGGGGTATTGGAAAACTAAGGAAGAAGGTACGTAATAAGTCACGAGTTGAGGGATCAATAGCTGAGGCTTTCCTTATTGATGAGGCCACAAATCTTTTCTCCCTTTATTTTAAATCTGATGTGCACTCAGTTAGAAACCGACCACCTAGATATGATGATGGCAGATTGTCATTTCATTCCAATTGTGATCTTGAAATGTTTCAACATCCTGGACGAAGCTTGAGCTATATGGGTCATTATGATTTCACAACACAAGAATACAAGGTGGCATTCTTGTATATTTTGACTAACATGCCAGAGATGGATGATTTCTTCACGTAGGTGTTTTCTGTCCTTGTAGAAATTCAGTAGCATAAATAATTATTTTGGAATAACTTGATGACCAAGGACCACATCTCTTTTGTCCTTGTAGTGAATTTGATACAAGACATTGTAGGGGAGAAAGCATACAGACTGATGAACAACAGCGTGAACTAAGATTAAATGGTTCGACACTTGGCAACAAGTGCCCTAACTTTTTCAGCTGGTTCAAATCTCATGTAATGTGCCCCATACTTGTTCCACTCACTATCTTTTCAACTACATAGAAGCAAAAACTAATATAAGTAAACATTTTGGTGCAGTGTCAAACAACTTCAGGTGTTCATAATGCATTGCGTCAAATGTCATATGGGTTTCCGACAAGAGTGAAAACCTATGGAATTTATGATGTGAATGGGTATAGGTTTCGCTCAGAGATCTATGAGAAGACTAGAACAGATTTGGGTTCATGTAATATAGGAGTTTGTGTCACGAGCTTTGATGAGGATGATAATCCTGTTGAGTATTTTGGTATTATAGAGGACATTCTACAGATCTCATGGGAGGGCACTATTGAACTTGAGTTAGCTATATTCAAATGTCGCTGGTTTGATCCAACTTCTGAGGGTACTAAGCGTACAGAAAATATAGGGTTGGTAGAGGTCATGCATAGCTCAAGAATGGCGAACTTTGATCCATTTGTGCTGGCTAGTCAGGTTAAATTAGTGTATTATCTGTCATATGCGTGCCAAAGCCCTGCATTAGCTCCTTGGTGGATTGTGTACAATGTACCACCTACAGACTGTATTCCTCCAACTGACAATAACAACGATATACCAACCGAGGAATCACCAACATTTCAAGAGGATGACCTTGAAGGTTCTTTTGTGATAGATTTAGGACATGACTTGGACGATTTGGAGACGGCAGAATCATATGAGATAACTGATCCGAAGGAGTTGGAGGTTCTAAAGAAGTTGGAGAAGAGGCAAAAAAATCCTGTAAATGAAGAAGGGGAAGAAGGGGAAGCGGAAGAAGAAGAAGAAGAGGAGGAGGAAGAGGAAGATGAGGAAGAAGAAGAAGAAGAAGAAGACGAAGAAGAGGAGGAAGAGGAGGAGGAAGGAGGAGGAGGAGGAGAAGGAGGAGGAGGAGGAGAAGGAGAAGGAGAAGAAGAAGAGGGACAAGAACAAGAGGAAGAAGAAGAAGAAGAAGAAGAAGAAGAAGAAGAAGAAGAATATAGAAGGAGAAAGAGAAGGAAAATGAAGAGTGTATCTGAATGCCAAGAGGAAGATGAAAGGAAGAAGAGAAAGAAAATGAAGAGTGTATCTGAATGCCAAGAGGAAGAAGAGGAAGGTAGAACGAAAAAGAGAAAGAAAACGAAGAGTTTATCTGAATGCTAAGCAGACTTATAAGAAAACATGTACAGGTACTGCTCATCTTTTACACAGATTTGCTTTGATTGCATTATGGATCTTGTTGATGGTTTGCACATCGATTTCACCATTTATTGCACTGTAGGGGTTTTATGGCAAGCTGGGATGGGAAGTACCCGAAGATCTCTTGCCTACCAAGATGAGCTGATGGATGGCGGTGATCTGGTATGTACACCACGACACTCAACCCCTCTATGCAACAAACTTGAGCCTGTTCTAATCACAAATATCATGTTTTCCTGTTTTCTTTTTCTTTTTCATGTTTCACAAAACAGATGGGATAGACAGAATATATCACCTAATACAATTGCATGTAGTGAAGATTAGGAAAATCAATCTATGGCAATCAGTTGCTCCTGCTTTATTAATAGCCTATTCTAATACTTGTAAAATGTGCACTGCTTTAGTGTGTGTTCGCTGTTTTACTTCACTATGCTGAATTCTGTTGCATTAACACTTTGCAGATGAATGAAACACTCCAGGCCCAAGAGGATGGAGGTACTCCAATGACAGATTCTTCACATGATGAAAGGCATGTTGATGCTGGTACTCAAATGGATGATCATGGTTCTGGTCCAACACCTGAAAATCATTTAGGAATGCCATAGTTATAATTAGTGCTTGTATTGGTAACTATATGCACGGACCCTTTTATTTGTCAATCGCTACTACTGATGGAAATTTAGGACTCTAGTATGTCTTTTGGTCTGGCTAATAACTAGTGTTAAGTTGAGATTTTGGTAATTATGCGAATCTGATGAACATGGAGGTGTGTGTAATGGGTATATATTGTGAACTATGAATGGGATGCCATCTTAAACTGGGCTATGTGACCTTTGTTTGTGCCAGAATATTAATTGTTGTACCACAATTGGCTGTGAATTTCAGTAATTCAATATTTATTTTGATTTTTTGGGGTGAATAATCATTCCTGACGGGGTCACTGCGCTACCAGGTTTTACTTTCCTGACGTAGCCAGCCTTCACGATTAGGAGGTGCTCATTCCTGAAGGCGACCTAATAACATTCAGGAAAGCAGAGACCATTCCTGACGGCCAGATTCCTGAAGGCATTTCCTGACGGTGCCACCGTCAGGCATCACAGTTGGTCGATCGTGGGAGCCCCGTCAGGAAACACCGTCAGGAATAACGTTCCTGACGGCTACCTTCAGGAACGCGCATTATTCCTGACAAGCTGTTGCTGACGGGAAATTCCTGACGGTAAGCTCTCATTCCTGACAATTTTGACGCTTTCCTGACGGTATTTGGCCGTCAGGAAAAAGTGCGTTTGGGGTAGTGCGTGGCATCAACGGCACGTGCGGCAGTGGCCGCAGCCTCTTCCATGCGTGGGGCACCGGAAACGACCTCAACCGTGTGTGCGATGACTGCGACCTCTTCTGCACGCGCCAGCATAACCGATGCTCCATCCACGCGTGCTATTGGGGCATCTGCGTCGCATTCGGCCACGGTAGTGGCCACATCCACCTGTGCGGTCACAATTTGATTTTCGGAGGTCATTAGTTCTTCGGAGAGCTGCGGAGGTGGGCGAGAAGGAGGATTTGGAGGCAGCAAGGAAGGAGAAAGGAGGCATGTGATTGCAGCGGAGGTAAGTGTGAGGGAACTAACTTGTCGCAACACACATGGATTGTGTGGTGAGGAATGTGTGCTCTACTGTGAAGTTCGGCACACTGTTTGTTATGACAAACTGTGTGTGCTATGCAAAGTGCCGCGCACGAGCGGATAAGCATAACTGTGTGCACACGCTTGCCGCGTCGTTGTCGCCTACACGTCGCCAGTCTTGCCTACACGACGAACACATGTCGCGTCCACCCGGGGCAGATGCCTCGTCGGTGCCCTACAATCGCTTTTTGCGTCAATTCCCAGTGCATCACATTCCCATGGATCACCATATATATATGTAACAAACGAGTGCCAGTAAATTTTTGTCATGATCAAGCCTACGGTCCTTCTCCATATCTTGAGTCACATTCAACTTTGTTGACTATAGGAAAGCTACTAGTCTTAGGCGAACCATGTGTCGATAAACTACACTGGCATATATAGGAACTTGACTCAATCACACTAGTAGAAAAAATCCCCATTCGTCCTGGTTCGTGAGGGCCATTTATCCCGGTTGCCGAACCGAGATTAAAGGATCGGTACTAAAGCCCTATACCTTTAGTCCTGGTTCGCCCAGGAACCGGGACAGATGTGGCTCCACGTGGCCGCTGCCGCTTGCCCAGGCAGGAGGACCTTTTGTCCCGGTTGGTGCCACCAACCCGGACCAAAATGCTTCCACGCGTGAGCCGTACAGGGGCAGGGTTTTCTGTTTTTTTTTCTGAAGGGGGTGGGCGCTTTGGGGGGCTTTGGGGGTTTTCTAGGGTTAATTTAGGGATTTCATATATTGTGTTAGCTAGCTAATAGAGAGAAGTGTCCTCTCTTATCTCCGTGCTTGGTCGACGCTACATATAGAGAGGACTCGACACGCTAGCTAGCTAGTAAGCAAATGAAGGAAACCATTAAGTACAGAAGATCGTCATGAACATATACACAGAGAGAAGTGATTGACCTCTCCTTCTCCGATAGATTAGTCGAACAACAAGTTTTCGTATATCTATCCGACGCTACTGGCTACATATATATACAATATAAGATCTCTTAAAAATTCCCTAACATCTGAACTCAACTTCCACATGGTATTCTCCGTGTTTGTCGATGACGTGGTGAAGAACGAATCCCGCCAATTCCTCTTGAATTGCTCGTATGCGATCTTGTGGTAGGAGTTCATCCCGCAACTGTCACATCTAATTTCAAGAAGGGGGTCAATACATATATATGAATGAAACTCAACACAAATGATGGTAATAAAATAAAATTGTGAATATTATTGCTTACGCACTTCACAGGTGGTGTGGTGGATGAACTCGCAAATGTAGTATCCACAGAAATCATTCCCGGGTTCCTGCCATAACCACTTTACAAGAAATAGAGGTCAATCAAACTGGTAAGCAAGCATGCTAAATTGTATTGATGAAACTAGTTAGAATCAATGGGAGATGCGCGGAACTAGCTAGTAGGCAGTACTTACTTTCGGGTGGTTAAATCGCCGCTGCGCCGGCAGTCCCGGAGCTTGTGCGGTGAACTTTTTCCAAACCCTGCCAGACAAAGAAAACAATTACTTGATATCAGGAAATGACCAAAGTTACCGATATGGTGTGATAATGATCGATTGAATTTACTTCTTGAGCATTTTTGTCAAGGTCGCATACTTGTCCAGATTTTTTCGTTTGGAGTCTATGACGGTTACTAGTCCACTACTAGGGAAAAGGCTAGCAGCAGTGCGGGTTTTAGATGTATCAGTAGCGCGGGTATAGGCGCTACTAATAAGGCGCTACAGCTATTGCTTAGCAGCAGCGCGTGCCAGCCCGCGCTACTGCTAGGACAAATAGCTGCAGCGTTTGTTCGTTACCACGCTGCTGCTAAGGTAACTACTTGCAGCCTGTTTTCTGTCCATCGCTACTAGTACTTTTTTTTTATTTTTTTATTTTTAGTGTATTTATGCGCCATCATACAAATATTGGTACAATACTAGTTATGAGGTTTACATCATTATGTCCATAACAGTGTGTCAAATGAAGGTGGATTAGGTTCAAGTGGAGGCAATATGTGGTGCATGTCAAAAGTATACTACTAATCCAAACTTGATCTAGTTTGGACTAGTAGTACTTTCGATGTGCACCGCATGTTGCCTCCACTTGAATCTAATCCGCCAGCACAAGCTATTTAATCATCATCATGGTCATTACCACCAACAGTATTTATTTGATCACCACTAACACTAGCTAATAATAATCATCATAGTCATTACCACCAACACTAGCTATTTTATCATCATAGTAATAGTGTAGCACATCATCATCCTGGAACTCATTTCTAGCTAGCTAATCACTCCTGCTGCTCTCTCTTAGGTAAAACAACATAAAACATGTGTAGCTCTCCTCCTTGATCAAGTTGGAGCATGCAGATGAACCTGTCTCCTAATCGTGGAAAGCGCCTCTGTTTACTTCCCCCTAGTACTTCTCTGCGCTCCCCCAACACATTTTTGGTCCAGTCTTGCACTATTAAGCATTCGTCGCTAATCTTGAATGCACTAAAGTAATCTGTAGGATATCTTGGCCGTAAGCTGATAATACTCATGGTACCTTTAGTCTCGATCGCATAAGGCACAACATTCATCGGGAGTCCCTGTTGAAGAACATCGTATGGTAACATACTTAGCAATGAAGTTTAGCTTCAAAAATAATGTATGGAAAAGATGCAATGAGGATAAATAGTAAAAATCTTACCATCCTTCCTAAATGGATGTGACCGTAGTTCATTACGAACACTATTGGTCGCATGTTTTCAGTACTAATATTTCTAAATTCAGGAAGAAAATTTGTCTTGACAGTATCAAGATTCTCAAGCCATGAAACATAATGACTTAGCTCCTCGCAGTTTAGTTCAGCCTCGGGACAGTAGTAGGTCCTGTCTACCAAGCGCTGGACATGTTTGCTTGCACTGAAATAAGCTGACAATACAAATTAGTAGTCAACTATTTTTGAATAAACAATATCAAAGACATAAATATGATTGAGAAACTTACATAATGGTATAACTGGAGGCGTCTGCACATCGACCCAGATGTCGGTATTACCTTCAATATCATCTTCCGGACGAATATCAAAGGTGATAACCATATCAGGCTCAAATGCATAAGTCTTGCATAGTGCTCGCCATGTTTTGCATCCAAAATAGGTGTAGTCGTCTGAATTGTATAATTTTGAATGGAAAATATAACCATGGTCGGTCTTCAAATAAACTTTCTTTACCTCCGCAGTATGATTGAAACCTATTTTATCCAATACAAAAACTCTTTCATGGCAGGGGATGCGCTAGTAGAATAGTAAAAAAAAATATAAGTTCAAGCAAATGAAGCAGATGTCATGCTTTGCTACGAAAAAAGACTTGTCGTTATGACTTACTGTATCCACTTCGAAGTTCTCGTCCAGCTTGATGCTGAAGCGCCTATCATCATCTAGGAAGATTCCGTCGCACAGGCCGCGCTCGTCTTCACAGTATTTGCAAATACCGAAATCCTTTTGGTCGTCAGACATTTCCTATGTTCATAGTTAAAACATTAATTGAAAATCGATCGAAGACAACTACCAGGATACTCAACACACAAATCCGGGGCACTCGATATTTCCTACATATTCTGGCACAAGTCATGCCAAAATTCACGGAAAAATCCGGCATGACCTTTGCTAAAATAGGACATATCGAGCGCCTGAAATTTGCCGGACGGAAATGAATCAACACTCCGGCAAAACATAGGCCACTCGGAGGTGTAACATGCAAACATGACCGGCCACTTGGATATTGAGCAACACAAGATATACATTTCAAAATATCTTATAGGACTCAAATTAGCATGCATTCAGTAAGCAAAAGTAAATCATCTCATGCGTCCCTACATCGTCAAATATTATCACTAATACATCACGAATAGTGTCATACATATAACATCACTAATACAAGTAAAACCCTAGCACACGACGGGTATCGGCGCGGGCGGTGGACACCCACAGAGAAGGAACCATTACGGGATCATAGCTCCAGTGAGATCCCTGGAGAACCTGCCAGGTATTGGAGAACAACCTGTGCTCCAACGCAAACAAGTAGCGACGGACTTGCGCGTCCTCCTCACTGACACGGTGACGCACCACCTCCGCAGAGTCCTCGAGCCTCTGGATCGTCACTGGCCCACGCGACCGCCACCAAAGAAGGTTCGGGTCAACGACAGGCTGGCTCCTCACCAACCTGCGCCCCCCGGTAGGTAGGGCCTCCCAGTACCACCCCGGCGGAGCCCAGTCCCGGACATGGCTGATCTGGTCAAGCAGGTGTCGTCCTCCGCCGACTCGACGACGAGGATGCGGGATAGGCATCGTCCGCGTCGAGGTGGGAAAAATTTCTTTAACTAAAAAATAGAAACAAGTTCTTACTAATTAGTTCTATTAATTCAACTAGTTCTTACTAAAAATAAACGTACTATAAATAAAAATATTCTAGTACCTAATTAGTACCTAGTTCTTAATATGCAACTAAAATAAACTTACTATAAATAAAAATAAACTTAATATGCAACTAAAATATAAAGAAACCCTAGGAAGAGGTAGGGGAGAGGGAGGAGCGGGCGTGCTCACCTCGGGTGCCTGCGACGAGGGAGGGGCAGGGTGGCGTCGAGGTCGGGATCGGGGCTCGGGCGCGCGGCGGATGGCGGCCGGCGTCGAGGTCGGGTCGGGCGGCGCCCGAGGCGGCGTTGAGGTCGGGGCGGGCGGCGTTGAATCTGGGTCGGGCGGCGTCTGGGCGGCGTTGAGGTCGGGGCGGGCGGCGTTGAGGTTGGGGGTCAGGCGGGAGAGGGGGTGCGGAGAGCTGACTGACCCCGACGGGACGGGCGGCGTAGAGTGGAGAGAGTTGGATTTGGGGAAAGTGGCGTGGGAAGGACGAACCCGTGATTAAGTCGAAGTAGCAGAGCTGTTCGAGAAAAGCGCTGCTGCTACCTTAGCTACAGCGCTGTCACTGATACACGCCATCGCTACTCCTTTCTTTTTCCTTTTTCATTTAGTTTTCTTCACATTTTATTTGTTTCCTTTCACCTTATTCTATTTCTTTCATTTTCAATTACCTTTCCATTTTCTTTCCATTTAATTTTATAACCTTTAGCAGCAACGAGTTTATATTAAAACGCGCTGCTACAAACAGCGTAGCGGTAGCGCGGTTCATCATAGATCGCTACTACTATGTGTAGCTTATGGGCTAAGCCGTTGGAATTTTAGTAGTAACGTGTGTACAGCAAGACGCGCTACTGCTAGATCTTTATCTGTAGCGCGGTTACCTCAGGCGCGCTACTGCTAATTAGCACCAGCGTGCTTTTTTGACCCATGCTACTGCTAAAGTTCTGTGTATAGGGTTTTCCCTAGTAGTGGTCCCTGCTCAAGCTTAATCTCTAGCAGAATAAAGAGGAAGCTGCGCACGCATGCATAACTCATCAATTACATTACTATAACCTCAAGTAATAAGGAAAACCGAATATGCACAAGACAGTAACACTCACTTGTATTTGTAAGGAAAGAGTATTGTAGCTTTGTCTTGATTTCGAAGTAACGATCGTAGCAAGTTGGCCTCGATATCTCTGGCAGAATGTTTAACACTCCATTCATCCATGAGATTTATGTTAATGAACCCCATATCACCTACTTGCCTTTTCTTCAATTCGGCGATCTTCAATCCGCATAATATAGTGAGGATAATTATATATACATGCAATGAAAGAGCTGAACTATATATAGAGACTTAATTAATTACATAGAAGTAGTACCTACAGACAGTAGCAAGTGATCATTGTTTTATCAAGGGCCTTTTGATTGATAAACTGCAATAACACCTCATATGGAACTAACAACAGATCAATTCCAACGAGGTTGTGCTCCTCTTTAACTCTCAGCGACAAAGTATTTTTCCCAGACTTCCTGCAGATGTCCATGTACCAATCATGTAATCTTCTCATCATCGTTGTTAGGGAAGTACCAGGTCTGATGAGAGGCTTCCCGTGCTCGAATATTAATGTGTCCACCACCATTGTTTCAAAAAAGTGCAACGTCGTTGGGCATGTAATCTCCAGGATTGGTACCGGGCAGCATCCCTGGAAGATTAGCGACGATATCGCTAGACACATTGAGCGGAGGGCACGATTGCATCGCTTGTTCGACGAGCTAGGGAATTTTTTCCCTCTTCTTCGTTCTGCTATCCTTTGATCAGTGCAAGTACTTCTCGACCACTCTGCTTCCTTATATGTCCTTTCAATGACGCGGTCATAGTTGGATTGCGGCGGAGGCTGTGATGGTCGCTGCAGGGCATTCAAAGTGCGCTTCGCTTTCACCGGATTTATCTTCTCCTTCGGAGGTGGATGTTTCTTAGCTTTTATCGATTGAAAGAAGTCATTCACTTGGCCTTCAGAGATCTTCTGGTTTTCCTCATTGCTCCTCTCGTATGGTAACTTCTCTAGAGGCTTGAGAGACGAGGGACCGAATCTGTATTGCATCCCGCCTCTGGCTGTACTGCTAGATGTCGGAGCAGTCAGAGCGGCTACGGCTGTCTTCTTTCGTTGCTTAAGAGACGGAGCAGCCGAAGGTGGACTGCTACGACGCGCCGGAGCAGCCGGAGCGGCGGCGTCTGTGTTCTTTCGTCGCTTACGAGGTGGCGAAGGAGGAGGCGGGCTGCTCGGACACGTCGGAGCAGGCGGATACTGCCGCCCTCATGCACCAGAGGAGGAGGCGGAGTGCCCTAATCACTCGCCGGAGAAGGAGGAGGAGAGGAGGAGGCGGAGCGCCCAGCTGACTTGCAGGAGCCGTGAAGTTCAGAAGCTTGATGTGCTCTTTCCACCATATACACGGGGGATGCATAGCAAGAACCAGCTGAGTCTCCCCATCACTTGTAGGGTGGTCAAGCTGGAGCTCCCCAAATCCCTCTGTTATTTCGTCCACCATCACAACCGCATAGCCTTGTGGAATGGGACGAGAGTAAAAAGTTGCTCCGGGTGAAGGAGGGAACACAGAGCCCATAGCCACCTTGACTTTGAGCTGAAGCCATTGCGTCATAAGGTGGTACTAGTGTGAATCCGTGATAAAACCCACGGGCTAGATAGGACCTGTCAAGTCAGGCTGCTAAACGAGCTCGGTGGAAGCCACGCTGCTTCTCCGCTGAGATGGCGGGTTAGCTTCTTGGGCAGGATCTCGCAGCTGCTGGTTCTCAACATCTTGTCGTTCCTCTAGCTTCTGTACCCTTGCCGAGGGCCCTTGTGTGATCGTCCGAGTTGCTCTGCATTCCCGAGGGCCCTTGTGAGCTCGTCGTTCTCTCTGTCAGGAATGAACTTCCCTTCCCGCACTTCGTTGATTGCTTTCCGAAGCTTCGTGACGGGTGTTGCCAGTTGGTCGTCCGTCTAGCAGCACTTCCCTGTTTCAGGGTCCAATGTTCCACGAGCCCCGAAGAACCAAGTCCTACAACGGTTTGGCCAGTGCAAGGTCTCTGGTTTGACCCCTTTAACAATCAGGTCCTGATTAGCCTTGTCCCACAACGGCCGGGCTTTGAGATAGCCACCTACCCCGTGCGATGGTGATGCTCCTTTGCAGCATTTATCTTGTTAATCGCTGGCATCTTCTTACTCCTCTCCAATGTCTTGTTGGCCACAAATGCGGGCCAGTGATCTCTTATCTTCTCAAATCGGCCGGTGAATTCTGGAGTCTTGTCTTGGTCGACATACGTTGCTTTCAACTCATTCTTCTACCTCCTGAATAGATCTGCCATCTTCTTGATAGAAAATGACTTGATTAATGGCTCTATAACTGGATTCTCCGGATCCTCCTCTTCCGGTAGGGTGAAATTTACCTTCAGCGCCTTCCAAAGATCATATTTTTGTCTATCTTCGACAAAAAAAACTTGAAGCTCTTCCTTCATAGGCTGATTCCATAGCTCGATGCTGATCGGGATCATGTCCCTAACAAGAACCCCGCACTGAGCAGAAAATGCTTCCTTGGTCCTGAGGGGCTTAATCGATTGGCCATCGCGCGCGATTTCTGTGATCGTGAACCTTTCATCCGGGCGCAACTTTTTCTTCGGGCCTCGTTTCTTTACTGAAGTATTGCTTGATCCGTAGGGCTATATAAAAGAAGAAAGAAGAGTTAATATATGTACATATCAAAACAATTAATGCATCAATTAGCTAGTCAGCACATGCTTAATATATATAGTAACGCTAAACTAAGCGTGAGTGTAGAATAGCTTATTCTACACCCGAGTAACGGTACATACAAAATACAGTAACACACTATGTAAAATATAGTAATTTTCGTAAAAATGTAGTAATTACAAACTTAGATGATAAAAAAAATATTTTCCAAATTACTACATTTTGTACACCGTTTTACTAGATTTTGTACACAGCGTTACTAGGGGGTGTAGAATAAGCTATTCTACACTCACGCTTAATTTAGCGTTACTATATAATGTTTCCTACAAGCAATGGTAGTTACCACCACTTGGGTTTTGTAAGTTGTATGTAGTATCTGTAGAAACCGAGATTATGTACATCTAGTATGTAGTATATAACAATGATTAGATAATATATATATTAATTTTTAGGTAGTATGTACCATTTTTTGAGTATGCTCTTTTTTGCGTATAAATATATATGTATTTCACAAATATAACAAAAACTATGGGCTCATATGCAATTTTTTCATGTAACTTGATTTGAAATATCTTAGATATAGTATATGAACATATTTAAAATAATAAAATAGTATATATAGTACCACATGGTAGTATATGAGACATGTGGGGTAACTACCACCGGGTGGTAGGATGGATTTTCCCTATATATACATAAACACTATTCTGATCACGGGATGAGAATAATATTCTGATCACAACATGAACTTCCGAGTAACGCGCCTGATCTTCCCCGAGTACTAAGTTGAACTTCAGCTAAAAAGTGTCCAAATGGAGCTTGCGATATACCGTTGGAAAGCTATGGACACCAATATCTTGATCCAAGCTAAATTTTTGGCAAAATGTAAGCGCTTTAAGAGCAGTTTTCAAAACCGTTTTTTTACTTCATACAAAAAATGTGAATCGTATTTTCGATCGCATTTCTAAACCATTTATCGGAATAAGGTAAATAATATATCGTTGGAAAGCTTCTGGAAAACCGCTCCTTCGACATGTTGAAAGTTTTCTCTATTTCCCTATGAATAAAGAATAATTTTGAAAATCGTAAAATTTCATAAACCGAACACCCGAGTTCGTATTTTCAATGTAATTTCTAAATGGCTAATCCATTTGGGGCAAATGATATGGCATTGGAAATCTTGTGAAAATGCGCCACTTTTTCATGTTAAATGTTTTTTCTAATTTGAAACGGTTTAAAAGTAATTCAGAAAACGGTACAAGTTCCACCGAGTTTGTATTTTCAAGCTCATTTTTTAACCGTACGTCCGAATGAAACAAATGATACGTCGTTGGAAAGCTTGAGCAAATGCGAAACTTTTTTGTATATATTGTGTCTCCTAGTTCCTTACAGTTTTAAGTCAAATTTGAAAATGCTTAAAAACGTATTTTTGGCTTAATTTGTACATACTTTATCGGAATGGGGCGAATAATATACCGCTGAAAAGCTACGGAAAATGTGAAACTTTTCCATGTTGATGGTTTTCCCTGATTCCTAGCCATTTTCAAGTAATTGCGAAAATGGCGAGATCATTCGTTCTGCTTTTATCGCGAAACTTATTTGTCGAAAATGCACCGCGTCAAGAACCTGAACTTCTCGGCACGTGTACTTGAACTTCACTCTGTTTTTCACGTTCCTTTTTTCTCGTATATCTCTATCCACTGCTCCTAGCTCTCCATTCACTCACCGGAATTGAGCAAGTGATATACCGATGGAAAGCTGCTGTAAACACGCAACTTTCCCGTGTTGATCCTTTTTTCATACTCGCAACGATTTTAAAAGTTTTTCATATGAAATTCATTCAGCGTAGTAGTTGAACTTCATGCTATTTTCACGTTGAACTTCTGTGACGTACTTTTGTTTGTACACGCGCCTGAAGTTTCCTCTGTACGAACCCGACCTTCGGGCTATCTTTGCAACCGTGGCTTCCCCCGCGAATTATTCTGGTTAGTAGTGTTCTATATGATGTTAGTGTAATCTAGAAAAGTTTTTTAGTAACTAAATACCGGTTTTAAATAGAAATCTCGCTCGCTGGCGGATTTTGCTCTCGGGTCATGATGAAATTGCCTTGTTTGCAATTTTACTGCCTGATTTGTTCGACCTGAACTTCCCCTAGTGCTAGGTTGAACTTCCGTCAACATTGCCCAAATAGGGCTTGCGATATACCGTTTGAAAGCTATGAACACCAGTATCATGACCAAACTTCAAATTTTGGCAAAATGTAAGTGGTTTAAGAAGAGTTTTGAAAACCGTTTTTTCTTCATACAAAAAACGTGAATCGTATTTTCGATCGCATTTCTAAACCGTTTATCACAATGAGGCAAATAATATGGCCTTGAAAGCTGCTGTAAAACCGCTCCTTATACATGCTGAAAGTTTTTTCTAATTCCCTATGGTTGAAGAGTAATGTGGAAAATCGTAAAATTTCGCAAACCGAACAACCGAGTTCGTATTTTCGTTGTCATTTCTAAACGCCTAATCCAATTGAGACAAATGATATGGCGTTGGAAAGCTTATGAAAATGCACTTTTTTCTCATGTTGAATGTTTCTTCTAATTTTGAATGGTTTAAGAGTAATTTAGAAAACGGTACAAGTTCTACCAAGTGTGTATTTTCAATATATTTTTTAATCATACGTCCGAACGTAGCAAATGATATGGCGTTGGAAAGCCTGAACAAATGCGAAACGTTTTGGTATATATTGTTTCTCCAAATTCATTACGGTTTTATGTTGATTTTGAAAATGGCTAAAAACGTATTTTCACCGTAATTTCTACAAACTTCATCAACGGGGCAAATAATATACTGTTGAAAAGCTACGAAAAATGCGAAACTTTTTCATGTTGATGGTTTTCTCTGAATCCCAGCCATTTTCAAGTAATTTCATAAACGGCGAGATCACTCGTTCTGCCTTTATCGCGAAACAGATTCGTCGAAAATGCATTGCGTGAAGTACTTGAACTTCTGTGGCAGTCCTGCCTGAACTTCACTCTTTTTTTCACGTGCTTTTTTTGCTCGTAGCTCTTCATTCACTCACCGGAATTAAGCAAGTGATATACCGATGGAAATCTGCTATAAACACGCAACTTTTTCGTGTTGATCATTTTTTAATACTCGCGACGTTTTTAAAAGTTTTTCTTGTGAAATTCATTCAGTGTAGTAGTTGAACTTCCTGCTCTTTTCACGTTGGACTTCTGTGACATATTTTTGTTTGTAATTTTCCCATCCATTTTCATCAGTGTTGCACAAATGATATTACAAACCTCTCTCACAATATTTTTTTAACTTTCTCCGACCGAGGACTTGAACTTACACAAATGATATTCCTGTCGTTTTGAAGTAAATTAGAAAATGACAAGATCATGATTTCTGCCTTCATCGCGAATGGAAATGCACTGCGTGAAGTAGTTGAACTTCTAGGGCATGTCTGTTTGAACTTCACTCTGTTTTTGACGTGCTATTTTTTGACATGTTGTTTTTCGCACTGCGTGAAGTAGTTGAACTTCTGGGGCATGTCTGTTTGAACTTCAATCTGTTTCACTTTATTTGTATTTTTCTTGTATGAAATACACACCGTGCAGTACGTGAACTTCTGGTTGTTACCACTTTTGAACTTCTCTCTGGTTTGAGAGAATTATTTTAAAACACCAAAAAAACATATTTTTTACGTATTTTGGACATCTAAATACACGGTGAACCTCTCTCACGAGAATTTTTTGAACTTTTCCTCGCTGAGCAATTGAACTTCTATCAACCATTCTTTTCATTTATGAGTTGTATTTAAAAGTGCAAAAAAAGGCTATGTTTTTTATTTTTTCAACAGGTAAATCCTAGGTTTTAATAAACTCCGAACTTCTTTGTTATTTAAATTTGAACTTCACCCTTTTATATTTTGAGTAAAGAATTGCATTCGATTTTCATACGGAAAAAATCTTAGTTTTGTAATAAACATTATATAAATTCTTCGTTATTTCGAACTGAACTTCTTGGTTTATTCGTTAGCAATTAGAAAAATTGAAGTTTTTGTGATAAATATTGAACTGCTCCATTTTTTGAGTTTGAACTTCTTGGTTTATTATTTATTATCGAGGAAAATCTACTTTTTTCATATACATTGAACTATTATATTTTTTAAAATTGAACTTCTTGGTTTTTTCAATTCGGACTTCTTGGTGTCATTCATTTTTGTAACGGGAAAAATGCTAATTTTGTATTAAACATCGTACAACTTCTTGGATATTTTCGAACTAAATTGCTTGGTTTTTTCGTTCGTAACGGGAAAAATTATGAGAAAAATCTGCATTTCTTATAGACATCGAACTTCTTAGTTTTATTTGTTAGTAATGGGAAAAATCCTTTTTTGAACTTTCCCGGGCAGGTCACTTGAACTTCGAGCAAGTAATTTTTTCATCAAGACAATTGTCACAAATTCGTTACCGTTTGAGAGCAGTATTAAAAATGGCTAAAACAACATCGTTTTTACTTGTTTTTAACATGTAGTTGAGGGTTGGACGTCTCGCACTAGAGATCTCGAACTTCACCGGAGGAGCACGTGAACTTCTTACAACAAACCTTTGAAGCTTTTAGTTTTCTATGCTTATATTCTTATCTGAAATGCATTCCGTGTAGTAGTTGAACTTCCCGCTGTTTTCATCTTGAACTTCTGTCACGTATTTTTGTTCAACCTCTCTCACAAGAATTTTTGAACTTTCTCGGGCCGAGCACTTGAACTTCTAGCAACGAAAGTTTAGCCTTTGCTTGAACTTCCCGCTGTTTTCACCTTGAACTTCTGTCACATATTTTTGTTCAACCTCTCTCACAAGAATTTTTGAACTTTCTCGGGTTGAGCACTTGAACTTCTAGCAACGAAACTTTTAGCCTTTGCTTTTTCATTCTTTTTTTTCATACAAATGCACAACATGTAGTACATGAACTTCTAGCAGTTATCAACCTAATCTTTTTTTTATGAATTTTGAAGCGCTCTATTTTTAATAGTTGAACTTCTTGTTATTTTATTTTTGAACTTCTTATTTCCATTCTTTAATAACAAGGAAAATCTGAGTTTTCCATAATCATCAAACTTCTCCATCTTTTTAATATGGATTTCCTGCTTTTATTTCTTAATCTTTATTTATGAAATTTTGAAGCGTTATATTTTTGAAAGTTGAACTATTGGTTATTTAATTTTTGAACTTCTTGTTTCCATTCTTTAATAACGAGGAAAATCTGAGTTTTCTATACTCATCGAACTTCTCCATCTTTTTAATATGGACTTCCTGGTTTTATTTATTTTAGTAACAGGAAAAATCCTGAACTTTCTGAGTTACACAACCTGAACTTCTTGGTTTAATCTTTAGTATCGGGGAAAATCAGAATTTTTTTAAAAATGGGGAAAAACTTTTTGAAAACTTTTTTTGTTGTTCTCTTATTTTAATTTGAACTTATGAGTTATTCTTTAGAACGAGAATCTGAGGTTTTTATAAACTTTGAACTTCTCTCTTATTTTAATTTGAACTTCTTAGTTTTATTCTTTAATAACGAGGAAAATTCAGTTTTAAATTTCTTTGTTTTGAAATTTTGAACTTCTTTCGCTTTTTTCATAAATTTTAAAGTGCTTTATTTTTCTTTGGACTTCTCACTTTCCATTATTTAGTAATGAAAGTAAAATCTTAGTTGTTTTAAACAGCAAACTACTCTGTTATTTTACTTTCTACTTCTCCGCTTTTTATTTTGAACTTCCATGTATTTATTTGAGAAATGGGGGAAATAAAATTGATACATTATACCCTATAAGGAATTTCATGATTTTTATTTTTAAGTTAAACACGTATGATTTTTTTCTTTTTCCTACATATCTAGGTTTTTCGTACAATTTGTTTGTCAAATTCCTTTTTTTGTTTTCATGACAGAGCTTCTATATTTTTTGCGAGAAAAGAGGTGGGACGCGAGGACTAGAAAATTTTGGATTTATTTTATTATTTTGAGCTTCCAGATTTGAACAATTCGAACTTCTCATAATTTTTTCTACGAACATTTATTGGGTTTGTATTTTTTGTTTTATTTTTTGTTTTTATGAACAATATTTTTATTGGGTTATTTCTTCCACATGCTCGCATACAGCTATTACTTATCAGGAGCTAATCGAGGACACTAGAGCACATTGCATGGTCACACATAATCTTTGTTTTTTCCCCATGTGTTTTGAAGTGAGAGACTAAATGATATATACTTGTTTATCTCATTGAAGTTTTTGACTTTTTTGAATGTTATTTTTCTTGTTTATTGTCAGGTATTTCATATTTTTACGTTCCATTGTGAATCGGAGTTAAAAAACAAGCTTTATAGCTAATCATGAGCACTAGGTAATAGAATGTTGCTTTTTCTCTGAACCACACATTCCTTATCCTCTCACACACATCACGTTTCATATCCACACGACGTAGGCACACTACTCTTTTATCTCTTTCACTCCATAATTTTCTTGCTTTGTCTTCTTCCTGGTAACGCCCGAATTGGTTGTTCAAGCAAAACAAATAGTAGTACCTCGGTGCTGGCTATTCTTCTCCTCTGTTGGCAGTAGCAGAAACACAAAAATTAAAACAGTTTCAGGAGGAAAATGGTGTTGTAGCCGTAGGCTACACCACACAGTAAAATGTTGTTGTTGCCAGCACTCCACCAGCTGAACTTTCACCCCACGCCAAGATGAACTTTTCTGAACCTAAAGAGCGGGGAGATGCAGGCAGCAGTGGGGAACCACCTCGGTAGGCTTCGACGGCCGGCGCAGGCCAACCCGGTAGATCAAACAGTCCAGAACTCCAGACTTAGACGACCTGCAACTCGAGGAGACCGTGACCTGCAGCTGGCTAGCACGACACCTGCTAGTGTTTCGAACGGCTGTAGTAGTCTCCATGGACCACCTGAACTTCAGACATAAAAAATCAGGAGCTCCTTCTGCAGATTTGGGAGCACTGTTTGCTGTAGATCAGAATCAATTAGATAAAGAATTAGCACCTAGTGATAGACAAACATCATACAGTCGGCCGTGGACGCGCAGCTGTGCATGGGAGGAGGTGGGTAAAGGGCAAGGAGCAGCGGCGGCGCACTGGAGCAAGCGGGGTTCTGGGTGGGAACGCGCGGCGGTGCCCGGGAGGAGAGGGAGGGGCTGAAGTCCAAACCCACCTCGCCATGAAGGAGATGGCAAGCCTCACGCCGAAAGGAGGCGGGGAGACGGCGCGCTAAGACGAGGTGGGGACTGCGGCCTCGCATCGGGATGACGAGAGGTGGCGGCGCGTCGAGAGGCGGTGGGGCGGCGGCACGCAGGGAGGAGTCGGGGCAGCGGCGCGCCGGGAGAAGGCGGGACCGGTTGTGTGCGCGGAGAGGGAGTGGCTGGCGGCGCTCCCAGATGGAGGAGGGGCTGGCGGCGCGCCGGAGCAGGGGTGGGCGGCAGTCGAAGAAGGGAGGAGCCGGAGGTGCGGCAGCGCCGACCCGATCCAGGCGGCGGGGCCTCCGGCGAGGTAGCGCGGCGGCAGGGCGGCCAGGAAGTCTGCACGACGTCGGGGGGCGGGGGCCGGGGAGATCATGCAGCGGCACGGGGTGAGGGGGATCTGGGGCGGGGTAGGAGGTAGGAGGTTGGGGGCGATGGGATCGGGAGTGATTTTTCTTTTCTTTTTTTGATACTGTTTCCGTGAGTTCGGGGAAACCTCGTTGCTCCTATATAAGGATGTTGTGATCCAAATAGCTATTCTAATCCTGGAATTAGAATAGTCCTGTCCTATATATATATAGGTGCTGATCAGGTTTATATATATATATATACACACACACTATTCTGATCCCAGGATTAAAATAGTTATTCGGATCACGGTCGTCCCTATATAGGTGCTGATCAGGTTTCCATGAATATGGAAATCTGAACCACGGTCTGATGAAAAAAATAAAAACCCACCACCCCTTCCCTGACTCGCTTCCCCAACGCACCCGCAACCTCTCCTCCCTGAGCCACTCATCCCGCCACCGCCCTCAGATCCCGCCTCCATGAGCCCTCCCCGGAACTCCACTCCATGCGCGCCCTACGAGGAGCCTCCGCCGCCACGAGCCCTCCCGCACCCCTGCCGCCGTGCCGTCGCCGGCCTTCCTCCCGTTCTTCCACCGAGTCGGTGGCCTTCTTCCACCCTCAACCGCCGCCGCGACCTGGTGCCGAACCGTCGGATCCGCCGCCGCAGCTGAGGACCCCAACCACCGGATGCCTCCGACGCCTCCCCCAGCGCGCCGCCCACTGCGTCCCTCAGCACGCCGCCCAGCTCCGGTCTGCGCCCCCTTTCTCTCGTTCCTCCTTTTGGCTCTGCACCAATAACACTGTCATAGCCGTCCACGTGCCCCGGCGCCCGCTCCCGGCTTGGTCCCCGACAAGGTGTGCCGCTCCTCCTTCCTGCCTCCTTCTGCCTTCCCCTGGATCCTACCGCCGCCCCTTGCCCCAGCTCCACCAACCGTCGCCACCCATCGCCAGATGCGTCGCCTCCCCATCAGATCCATGCCTCTCCTCGACCTCCCGACTGATGCCAATGGCAAAGCTCGAACGGGACCGTGCAAATACTCTCGGCCCCGGCGAGGCTCCCCCACCACCACGCAGTCTCCTTCCAATGGTTGTGGAAGCACAAAGGCCGTTCAACTCCATCGCCTTGGGTCGTTCGATGACGCGGCCCCAGGACATTCTCTACCGCAGCGCCTGGATCACACCGCCATCCTGTTGTTTGACAGCGGCGACTGTTGTCTGCAAAAAAGTGCATGCGTGCAGTCCAACTTCCCCTATACACTCACATGAGCACATGGAGACTCTGCTTAAAGAAGTTGCAGCAACATGATGCAATGATCATCTTCGGCAAATAGCTTTTAGATGTTATTATTGCTACCGAAATTTGTGTGGGTGGACGTCTGGCTACATGTATCACTTATTTTGTTTGTTGAAAAAATAAATGTACCCCTCGGTTCGTATACACATGCTCTAGAATCAGTTTCTTTGGCTTTGTTAAACTGATTTCATTCTTGTTGCAATATACAACGTGTCGACGAGCCCCTGCACCCATGTTGCCATCTCAAAAAATGGATACAGAGAATGCACTGTTTGTCTTGTATTACTATGCCTAATTTTTTTTTGTGATGGTCAAAATATTGTGTTGGAGAAGGTCAAGTGTGTTATGTGTATCTCAGCAAGTTCAAATAATTTAAACATGCAAAAGAAAAACATGGGAGATTTGTGATTTTTTAGAACTTCATGTGACAGGCAAATTTAAAATAGCATAAACAAAATTTAAGTCCATAAAATTCACTTCAAATCACTAATAGGAATAATAATGTTCTCTTTGTTCTCATACAAAAGAAAAATTAATAAAAAAGGGAATGTAGTTTACTCTTTACAAAATCCTCAGAAATGTGTCATTAAATCAATTGTGCTTCTCTGTCTCTATACATATTCATTGATATTGTCAACAAGCATACTATTTTCGAAAAAGTGGTTTGATGTTCATTACAAGACTATATTTTTTTCTGCTACTAAGAAATAAAACCAAGAAGTCAAAATTAGTAAGATGGAGAAGTTCGATGATAATAGAAACTACAATTTTCCTTATTATTTATGAATGGAAACAAGAAGTTCAAAATAAAGTAACGAAAAAGATTAATGTATAGAAATGGAAAATCCGAATCTGTTGATGGCAAAGCATAAGAAGTTCAGAAAAAACAACAAAATAGTAAAAAACAAGAGAGCACTTTGAAACAGATATTTCACCGTTCTAATAAAAAATTAATATGTTCGGATTTTAAACATAGAGCAGTTAAAAAAAATCGTAAAAAGGGATTATCACCATTCCTAGAAAAACTCTAGAAGTTCAAATTTAAATACCGGACCTGTTCAATATTTGTTACAAAACTTCGATTTTGCCGTCACTGAAAGAAAATAAACCAAGAAGTCCAAATTACAAAATAGAGAAGTTCGATATTTATAAAGAAACTCGGATTTTCCTTGTTACTAAAGAATAAAAATGACGAAACTCAAATTATTACCGTTTCTAAGAAAATAAAACTATGAAGTTCAATTTACAAAAAAATGGTTGGTGCTTATTTAAAAACATATTTCCTTTCTAAGAATATAACTAAGAAATTGGAATTAAAATAACAAAGAAGTTTGAAGTATATAAAAAAAACTCAGATTTGTTGCAAGAAGTTCACCTGCACCTCCGTGCACGGTACATAATTTATATTGCGGGACATCTGACCTTCAATTACATGTTTTAAAAATGGCAAAAAATGGCGTCCAACCTTCAATTGCATGTAATTTGACGTATACACGAAAATGCGACAAAAGTTCATAGTGAAAAACAACGAGAAGTTCAAGTACTGCATGGAATACATTTTAGGTGAGAATAAAAAGTATAGAAAAATAAAAGCTTAAAGGTTTGTTGATAGAAGTTCAATTGCTCTTTCCGGGGAAGTTCAAAAATTCTTGCGAGAGAGGTTCACCTTGTATGTCCATGTTCGAAAACACAAAAAAGAAATTGCTCTTTTGCATTTTAAAATAATTCTCTCAATCCACATAGAAGTACAGTTATTATTTTGGAGCAATTTGATTTCAAAAAGAAAATAAAAATTTAAACTATAAAAATTGAAAAAGTTCATGTACTACATGGTGTGTGTTTTATATGAGAAAATGAATAAAAATGCAAGGTCCAATTTTTTTTATGTCTATAAGATCAAGTCCTCGGTCGGAGGAAGTTAAAAAAATTATTTTGAGAGAAGTTTGTACAAAAGGAATATCATTTTTGTAACACCGACGAATTGATGAGAAATTACAAATGAAAATACGTCACAGAAGTTCAACGTGAAAACAGCAGGAAGTTCAACAACTACGCTGAAAGAATTTCTAATAAAAAACTTTTAAAATCGTCGCTAGTATGAAAAAAATTATCAACACGGAAAAGTTGTGTGTTTACAACAGCTTTCCATCGGTATATCATTTGCTCAATTCCGGTGAGTGGATGGAGAGCTACGAGCAGTGGATGAAGAGCTGTGATAAAAAAACACGTGAAAAACAGAGTGAAGTTCAACTAGACATGCCGAGAAGTTCAAGTTCTTCACGCGGTACATTTTCGAAGAATCTATTTCGCGATAGAGGCAGAACGAATGATCTCGCAATTTTTGAAATTACTTGAAAACAGCTAGGAATTAGAGAAAACCATCAACATGAAAAAATTTCGCATTTTCTGTAGCTTTTCAACAGTATATTATTTGCCCCAATCCGATAAAGTTTGTAAAAATTACGGTGAAAATACGTTTTTAGACATTTTCAAATTTGACTTAAAATCGTAAAGATTTGGGAGAAACAATATATAAAAAATATTTTCGCATTTCTTCAAGCTTTCCAAGGCCATATCGTTTCCTACAGTCGAACGTACGATTAAAAAATTAGCTCAAAAATACAAACTCGGTGATACATATATTGTTTCATGAATTACTTTTAAACCATTTCAAATTAGAAAAATCTTTTAACATGGGAAAGTAGAGGATTTTTATAAGCTTTTTAACGCCATATAATTTTCCTCAATTGGATTAGCCGTTTAGAAATAACATCTAAAATACGAACTCGGCTGTTCGGTTTGTGAAATTTTACGATTTTCCAAATTACTCTTTATCCATAGAGAATTAGAGAAATCCTTCAACATCTGGAAGGAGCGGTTTTGCAGCAGCTTTCGAACACCATATTATTTGCCTCATTCCGACAAACGGTTTAGAAATGCGATCGAAAATACGATTCGCGTTGTTTGTATGAAGAAAAAACGGTTTTCAAAAGTTCTCTTAAACCGCGTAGCTTTTGCCAAAACTTTAAATTGCGTCGTTATACGCGTGTCCATAGCTTTCCAACGGTATATTGCAAGCCCCATTTGGACAATATTGGGGGAAGTTCAACCTAGTATAGGGGGAAGTTCAGGTCGAGCAACCCGGATAGTAAAATTGCAATAGAGGCATGTTTCATAACGACCCAAGAGCAAATCCGCCAAGGAGCGAGATTCATATTTAAGACGAACATTTAGTTTCTAGAAACAGTTTGCAGATTAGACTTATATCACATATAAAACGACTAACCAGAAAAATTCGCGCGGGGAGACACGGTTGCGAAGATAGCCCGAAGGTCGGGTTCGTTCAGAGGGAAGTTCAGCCGTGTAACTCAGGAAGTTCTGGTTGTGATCAGAATATAATTCTGATCCCGTGATATATATATACCTCGCCGGACTTTGCAACAGCTGATCCCGACTCTGTTCGGTCACCGGAGCCGTCATCAAGGTCGCCGGAGACACCATCACGATCCTGACTTTCCTCCTCCATTGTTTGATCACCCTAGCCTACTTTCTTTCCTTGCAGACCTTCTTCGATGTCATTGAGAAATGACAAGACGTAACCTCCGTCGCGGATTATGTCCCCCAATATCTCTTCTTGTTCGAAGTCTCTTTGATGATCCATAGTTTCTGGAAATATTACAACATGGCATATAATATACAAACATGAGAGATGGATATATCAAAGTTATCGGGTAGGGGGTATATCGACAATGACGGCATGTACATAGAAAAAAATGTTATCGGGGAGGGGGTATATATATCGACCCCCCCTCATGTAGAAGTTATCGGAGAGGGGGTATATCGACAATGATGACATACACATAGAAAAAATGTTATCGGGGAGGGGGTATATTGACCCCTGGACGACCCTCGACTCTCGACCCTCGACCCTCGACCCTCTACCCTAGTTCACGACCCTCGATCGCTCAGCGATCCACGACCCTCTACCCTAGTACCCGACCCTCGACCCCCTCATGTCATGTTTGTCTAGTGTCAAAGGATTCAACAAAACCATGTCTTCATCATTAGGCGAAAGTAACATGCGCATGATGGTACGAAGCTCTCCAAAGTTATTTTGGAACGAAATCCTAGATAGGATAATTCGCTTTTTGGTACAAAGTACAGCAAGAGCCTTCTGAATATCGCTATTTGGAAGGCCTTTGCTTAAATTTGAACCAAAAGGCAGATTATCCTATCCGGGACTCCGTTCCAGAATAACTTTGGAGAACTTTGTACCATCATGACCCGGTTACTTCCTGCTAATGATGAAGCTATTGATTTCTTCAATACTTTGACACTAGGCAACCTCTCGACCCCTCGGTGATCCTCGACCATCGAATCCTCGGCCCCTCGATGACCCTCGAACCCTCGACCCTAGAACCCTTGAACCCTCGACCCTCGACCCCTTGACCCCCTCCCCCCTTCTCATGTCGAAGTTATCGGGGAGGGGGTATATCAACCCCCCCTCATGTCGAAGTTATCGGAGAGGGGGTATATCGACCCCTCGGCGATCCTCGACCCCTCGACGACCCTCGACCCTCGAACCCTCAACCCTCGACCCTCGAATCCTCGACCCTAGAACCCTCGACTCTAGTACCCTCGAACCCTCGACCCTCGACCCCCTCCCCCCTCCTCATGTTGAAGTTATCGCGGAAGGGGTATATCGACCCCCTCATGTCGAAGTTATCGGGGAGGTCGTATATCGACAACGACATACCCGATAAAAATTAAGAAGAGGAAGTAGAAGAAAAAAAGAGAGGAGAACAAGAAAGGAATAGAGGTGAAGAAAAAAAATAGAAATCACTCTATTTTTTTCTTCTAATCCTTTCTTCCTCTCCTCTTTTTTTTCTTTTTTCTCTTCTTATGTATTTCTCCTCCTCTTCTTCCTCTCCTTTCCTTCTCCTTTTTATTCTCCTTCTTCCTCTTCTAATTTTCCTTTTTCCACTCCTTCTTTTTCTTCTTTTTCCTTCTTCCTGCTTCCTCTTTTCTTCCTTTTCCTTATTTTTCTTTTTCCTCTACACTAACCTAAAATCCATATCTACTAATTAACAACCTAAATGAAAAAATTAATACATATATGAAAAAAACATCATATGCACAAAAAAACATCATATGAAAAAAAAAATATCAACATCACATATATGAAAAAAGCCGCCGGACCATGGGGCGGCGCGCCGACGGTGTCGGGGCAGCGGTGGGGCGGGGCGGTGATGGCGTCGGGGCGTCGCGGGGCGGCGATGGCGTTAGGGTGGCGCGGGGAGTTGACGGCGTTGGTGTTTGGACGGTTACGGCGCGAGGTTGCTCGCGGTGACGATGTTGGTGCGGCGCAGGGTGGTGACGGCGCTGGCAGCGACGAGGGTCGCGACGTTGTCGGGATGGCACGCGGCGGCAGCGCGCGGCGGCGGAGAGGGGGCGGCGACGGTGGCGTGGGGGCGCGGCGGCGATGAAGCGGCGACAAGCGACGACGGCAGCTTCGGGCAGCCTTGCGGCGTCGTTGGGGCGGGGCAACTGCAGAGATGAAAATGAAAAACATTAAGCGTATTCTTATATAGCATAGCCATTGGTCCCAGTTCATGGCACCAACCGGGACCAATGACCCCATTTAGTCCCGGTTGGTGTCATCGACCGTGACCAAAGGTCTCTTTTCAGCAGTCCAAAGGGTGGGAAACAGCGGCCTTTGGTCCCGGTTGGTGGCAGTAACCAGGACTAAAGGGGGGGGGCATTAGTCCCGGTTGGTGCCACGAACCGGTACCAATGCACCCCTTTAGTCCCGGTTGGTACCACCAACCGGGACCAAAGCCCTTGTGCTGCCCGCGTCGCGGCCAAAAGTTTAGTCCCACCTTGCTAGTTGAGAGAGCTCGAGAGTGGTTTATAAGCGATGTTGTGCCCACCCTCTCGAGCTCCTCTCAACTGCAGGCTTTCGGGCCTAACATGTCACTGTGTGCCTGTGGGCCTACTGGGCATGCTGCGGGCCTGAATCCTGGCCCATGATTGGATTTCTAGTCGTATTCAGGTCGTGGTGGCCTAGTAGGTGGCACTTTTTTTCCTTTATTTATTTTATTTTGTTTGTGCTTACTATTGTTATTTTTATTTATTTTATTAAATTTTATTTATTTTACTTTATTAATGTTCATTTTGTTTCTACTTATTTATTAAAGTTTATTTTGTTTCTACTTATTTATTTATTTTGTTCCTACTTATTTATTTTCTTTTATTTTTTGCTTTTTTTACTTATTTTATGAAAATTCTTTTTTCTTTTAATGTTTTGAATAGAAAATACTTTGATAATTTTAGTTGCATAAATTTTATATAATTTTGGTTTCAATAATACTTGAGGTTTATAAAAGCTTTTGGTTGATCCCTGAAATTGAAAAGCATTTCAAATGAACTCTGAAAATATTTTATTTTGTTTCTACTTACTGTTGCTATTTTTATTTATTTTATTAAAGTTTATTTATTTTACTTTATTAAAGTTTATTTTGTTTCTACTTATCTATTAAAGTTTATTTTGTTTCTACTTATTTATTTTATTTTGTTTCTACTTATTTTATTGTTTTGAACAAAAAATGCTTTGATAATTTTAGTTGCATAAATTTTATATAATTTTAGTTTCAATAATACTAGAGGTTTATAAAAGCTTTTTGGTTGATCCCTGAAATTGAAATGCATTTCAAATGAACTCTGAAAAGGTTGAAAGTTTGCGTGGTATCATCATTTCACCCACATAGCATGTGCTAAAAAGTTGAGAGGGTTACGAAAAAATATGGATGCACTTCGTGTACAAAACTAACAATCTCTATGGAAGTATCAGGGTTTCGGACGAAAACTCATCTGTTACAAAGGGATTTCATTTGTTCAAATGTAACTGCAGTGATATGCTACATCAAAGGCATCATCATAATAGTTGTTGATAGAAAGTCTTCACTTTTTCTTTGCTTGTGTTCTTTGCTTATTGCGCTGTAACCATGGATAATCTTCATCGTTTAACAGGGTGCTTGGGTCAGCCTTGACTTTGAAGCGAGGAATTTCATGAAACTTTTCATAATCTTCAGACACGTCTGTCTTGTCCTCCAATCCCAAGATGTCTCTTTTTCCTGAAAGAACTATGTGGTGCTTTGGCTCATCACATGATGTATCTTCTTCCTTATCTTTTCTTTTTCTCGGTTTGGTAGACATGTTCTTCACATAGAAAACCTGGGCCACATCATTATCTAGGACGAATGGCTCGTCTGTGTACCCCAGATTGTTCAGATCCACTGATGTCATTCTGTACTGTGGGTCTACCTGTACCCCGCCTCCTGACATATTGACCCATTTGCACTCAAACAACAGGACCTTAATATCATATCCATATTCAAGTTCCCATATGTCCACTATGTAATCATAATATGTGTCCTTTCCCCTCTTGGTTGCTGCATCAAAGCGGAGACCACTGTTTTGATTGGTGCTCTTTTGATCTTGGGCGATCATGTAAAATGTATTCCCATTTATCTCATACCCTTTGTAAGTCATTACATTCGAAGATGGTTCCCTCGCCAACGAGTACAGGTCATCAGAAACAACGTTCTCACACCTGAGACGTGTTTGGAACCAACTGCCGAAACTCCTGATGTGTTCACATGTAATCAAGTCGTTACACTGGTCCGGGAGTTTGGAGCGCAGAATCTTCTTGTGTTCATCGACATACGGGGTCACCAAGGTAGAATTTTGTAGAACCGTGCAGTGTGCTTGAGACCAAGAATGCCCGTCCTGACATATTATTGAGTCCCCTCCTAGCGTGCCTTTTCCACCCTGTCTCCCCTCACACCGCAATTGAGGGAGACCTATCTTCTTAAGGTCAGGAATGAAGTCAACACAAAACCCAATGACATCCTCTGTTTGATGGCTCATGTAGATGCTTCCTTTTGGCCTAGCACGGTTACGAACATATTTCTTTAGGACTCCCATGAACCTCTCAAAGGGGAACATATTGTGTAGAAATACAGGGCCCAGAATGACAATCTCGTCGACTAGATGAACTAGGACGTGTGTCATGATATTGAAGAAGGATGGTGGGAACACCAACTCGAAACTGACAAGAAATTGTGCCACATCACTCCTTAACCTTGGTAGGATTTCTGCATCTATCACTTTCTGAGAGATTGCATTGAGGAATGAACATAGCTTCACAATGGCTAATCGAACGTTTTCCGGTAGAAGCCCCCTCAATGCAACCGGAAGCAGTTGCGTCATAATCATGTGGCAGTCATGAGAATTTAGGTTCTCGGACTTTTTCTCTAACATATTTATTATTCCCTTTATATTCGACGAGTAGCATTCAAAGAAGATTTCCTTCTCTTCTTTCGGGGACCTTCATACTGAGCAGGCATTCAAAGAAGATTTCCTTTTCTTCTTTGGTAAGAGCATAGCTGGCAGGACCTTCATACTGGTTTGGAGGCATGCCGTCTTTCCCGTGCCTCAAGTGTATCTTTTTTCTTCACATACACGCCCAAGAAGCCTAGCAGGTTCACGCAAAGTTTCTTCGTCACGTGCATCATGTATGTTGAAGAGTGGACCTCTAGGTCTTTCCAGTAGGGTAGGTACCAAAATATAGATTCCTTCTTCCACATGGGTGCGTGTCCCTCAGCGTCATTCAGAACAGATAGTCCGCCGGGACCCTTTCCAAAGATTACTTTTAAATCATTAACCGTAGCGAGTACGTGATCACCGGTACGCATGGCGGGCTTCTTCCGGTGATATGCCTCACCTTTGAAATGCTTGCCTTTTTTGACATTGATGGTTGGTCAGAAGGAAGCAAAGATGCCCTAGGTAAACATTCTTCCTGCATTTGTCCAAGTATATACTTTCGGTGTCATCTAAACAGTGCGTGCATGCGTGGTATCCCTTGTTTGTCTTTCCTGAAAGGTTACTGAGAGCAGGCCAAATATTGATGGTGACAAACAGCAACGCATGTAGGTGAAATTCCTCCTGTTTGTGCTCATCCCGCACACGTACACCATTTCCAATCCACAGCTGTAAAATTTCTTCAACTAATGGCCTTAGGTACACATCAATGTCGTTGGCGGGTTGCTTAGGGCCCTGGATGAGAACTGGCATCATAATGAACTTCCGCTTCATGCACATCCAAGGAGGAAGGTTATAGATGCATAGAGTCATGGGCCAGGTGCTGTGATTGCTGCTGTGCTCCCCGAAAGGATTAACGCCATCCGCGATTAAACCAAACCATACATTCCTTACGTCACCTGCAAACTCCTCCTAGTACTTTCTCTTGATTTTTCTCCACTGCGACCCGTCAGCGGGTGCTCTCTGTTGGATCAAGCCCAGGATCAACACACGCACGCGAGGTGGACACTCACACGAGACGAACTGAAGGAGAAAGTAGAACTGCACGAAAGGAGAGATTTTTGCGACGCGCTTAACCTGCGTCTTTTATGTTTCCTTTCTCTTATTCTCAAGCATAACAAACTCGCAGCATGCACTGCCCACGATCCGTATTACCCGCGCCATCCCACGGACAAAGTCGTGGCCAGTACACCCACGATTACAGCAACAAAGAAAAACTACGACAAGTCTGAAGAAAAGACTAGCCTGACACTAACTGTCTAAACTGAACCTGACCGTGTACACTGCACGTTTCAGGATTATTCAGAAAACTAACTTACTGAAAATAGAACAGGTGCAACTAGATTACCATAACAATTCACCTCCTTAAGATTGTTGCACCAGCTAGACATTTTGTAACCCAATCTTCTCCTTCATTTCCTGAAACCGCACCCTTGCTAATGGTTTGGTCAATATGTCAGCAAGTTGTGCCTCTGTTCTGACATGTTCCACTGAGATATGCTCTTCTTCAACACAACTTCTCACATAATGATATCTAATGTCTATATGCTTGCTTCTCTCATGGAACACTGGGTTTTTGCACAATGCAATTGCTAATTGGTTATCAACCTTCAGCAATACTCTGTCCGGCTCCCTGTTCAACAATTCTCCAAGGAGTCGAGCAAGCCACACTGCTTGGCATGCAGCTGATGCGGCTGCTACATATTCGGCTTCACAAGACGATAGAGCCATAACTCTCTGCTTTTGCGTTGCCCATGTAATTAGACTCCCACCCAGGAAGAAGATCATGCCTGTAGTGCTCTTGCGGTCATCCACATCCCCAGCCAAATCACTGTCACAATATCAAAGAAGTTGTGGATTCTCTCCAGCTCCTTTCTCATAAAAACATCCAAGGTTCAGAGTTCCTTTCACATACCTCAGGATGTGCCTGATTGCTGCCATGTGATCAGTCGTGGGCCTCTCCATAAAGCGACTGACATAACCAACAGCATATCATATGTCTGGTCGAGTGTGGACCAAGTAGCGAAGGCTCCCAACCATGCTACGAAACTGAGTATGATCAACCTCTGGTGCTTTACTGGACTTAGTCAACTTTAACCTCGCCTCCATGGGAGTGTGAATTGGATTGCAGTCCTGCATCCCCGTCTTGTTCAGAATTCTAGCTGCATATGCTGACTGACATAGGGCAATTCCCCGAGCTGATTGCTTCACTTCTATCCCAAGATAGTAACTAAGAAGCCCGAGATCGCTCATACTGAATCATGTTTTCATTTGCCTTTTGAAAACTGCTATATCAGTGTCATTGCCTCCTGTAATTATCAAGTCGTCAACATACACCACAACAATCAGAGTGTGCTTGCCATTTGTTCTCTTGTACACCCCTAAATCTGACGGACACTTCTCGAACCCCATCTCTGTTAAAGTGTAGTCTAGTTTGGAATTCCATGCACGAGGTGCTTGACGCAAACCATACAATGCCTTCCGCAGTCTGCACACCTTGCTGTCCTGACCCACAACTTCGAAGCCTGGAGGTTCGCATACATACACCTCCTCAATCAGATCCCCATTAAGAAAGGCTGATTTAACGTCCATATGATGCATCTTCCAAGCAAACTGAGCTGCCAGTGCAACTAGAAGTCTGACGGACTCAATGCGCGCGACAGGGGCAAAAACTTCTTCAAAGTCAATTCCCTGTCTTTGTACATAACCCTTTGCAACCAACCTCGCTTTGTGTTTGATTACTGCTCCAGTGGGGTCTTTCTTCAGTTTGTAAACCCACTTTAGCCCAATTGGTTTGTGCCCTTTCGGGAGATCGCACAACTCCCATGTGTTGTTCTCATGAATGGAGCTTAGTTCCTCTTTCATTGCCTTCTGCCAACAGGTCTCTTTCAGAGCTTCATCATGATTCCTAGGCTCCTCAAGGCTGAACAGGCATAGCTTGGCATCTGTTTCTTTGATCTCTGTTTCCTCATAGATCTCATCGAGGAGTCGCTTCCCTTGTGGCCCCTGTGAAGGCTCGGTGTACGGGGTGTTAGGAGAGCCAGGCGCATAAGCAGGGGACACCGGAGAGGCTTCTAGGTCCAGCGGGATTGCAGCTCCGTTGTTGGCACGTCTTGTTCTATGACTCGGCCGAGGCGCTGCTATGGTAGGAGTTCTGCTTTGTGAATCTGCTACCGTGGCAACGTCTTCTGTACCTCTCTTCCATCACAAACTGGCTGTTCTGGGTAGCTAACAACAAAACTTCGATCGCTGCTTCCCACTGATCCCGAGAGGCTCCAATCCCAACACCTGTCTTCCTCAAACACTGCATCTCGTGATACAACAAGTTTCTTACTTTCTGGGTCATACATGCGATAAGCCTTGGAGCCAGTTTCATAACCAATGAAGACCATTTGTGAGCTTCTGTCAGAGCGTTTTGACATGTTGGGCCCAACCTTTTTCACATGAGCAACACAACCAAAAGTGCGAAGATGTTGGACTGACGGCTTTCTCTCATACCATGCCTCATACGGTGTTTTGCCTTTGACGCTCTTTTTCAACGATCTGTTCAGCAAATACACAGCAGTGGTCACTGCTTCACCCCAAAACCGAGCTGGCACCCCCATACTTTTTAGCAGACTACGCGCCATGCCCACCATGGTTTGGTTTCTCCTTTCAACCACACCATTCTGTTGTGGGCTATACGGTGACGTGCAAAAATGCTTGATTCCATGCTGCTCACAGTGCTTTATAAATTCTCTTGAGGTAAACTCACCCCCTCGGTCTGTTCTAATTGCCTTCAACTGATGCCCACTTTCAACTTCAGCTGCCTTCTGTATTTTCTACAGTACACTGAGAGCTTCATCTTTGCTCCGCAACAGAGTAATCCACATGAACCGAGAGTGGTCATCCACTACCAGAAGAAAATATCTCTTTCCACCAGGCGTTTCAGGTGTTATGGGCCCGCACAAGTCTGCATGAATGAGCTGAAGTTGCTCCGTTGCACTGTAAGTGGCCTGAACCGGGAACGGGAGGCGTCTCTGCTTAGCAATCATACACCCATCGCAGATCTTATCTACCTGGTCTAGGTACGGCATACCATCTACCATACCCTCTGCTGCAAGTGCTCGCAGTGACCTAAAGTTCACATGTCCATACCTCATATGCCACAACCATGATTGCTCCTTAGCATGCGCCAGCAGACACACAGGTTCAGTTGGTTGGATGTTTAAGATATACATCCGGTTCTTAGTCCTCTTTACTCTAGCAAGGACATTTCTCTGGCGATCCCATACTGTCATCAACCCATCTTCACTAGAATATTTGCACCCATTTTCATCTAGCTGCCCCAGACTGATGATATTACTCTTGAGCCGAGGAATGAAATATACATCGGTCAGAACACGATGCTCGCCTGTGAGACATTGTATGAGAACCGATCCACGTCCACAAATGTCCACTGCAGAACCATCACCAAACCTCACCTTTCCCTTCACTGTTTCATCCAATTCAGAAAACTTATGTGCATCTCCAGTCATGTGATTACTTGCCCCTGTATCTAGGTACCAAGCGACGTCGTGGCTACCCGTCAGTTTAGGCGCCACTTTCTCTTCATTCAACAGTACTTGTTCAGAGGTGATGGGGTCTGAAGGCATCAGCTCACATGTCTCCACCAAAAGGAGTGCAGGATCTTCAACCTCTTCTGCTGCGCAAGATAGTTTGCCGTTCGCTTCGCTCTGGGCGGTCGACCGAAGTGGCCCATTTCATTACAATTGAAGCACCTAACCTTTGTGATGTCAAATTTTCGGTGCTTCTTCTGCTTCCGGGCATCCTTGCTCTCACCGCGCCCGGCTTGTCCACGGTCACCACGGCCTCTGCGGCCAGCGCCGCGACCTCGACCGCCTCCACGGCCTCGACCGGCGTTACTACTGCCGGCTCCGGGTGACCCCTTTTTGCCCTTCATCAGCTGCTCAAGCGCCTGCGTCATCAACATCAGTTGGTCCTCCTTCCCACCGGAGTGACGGCGCCGCCCGCGTTGGCTCTCCTCGATCGACTGCCCATGGTGTCAGGAAATTCATTATCCTTTGGAAGATTCTTCTTCTATATTTTCAGTAGCTTCTCAAATCCTTTGTCAGGCACACCATTCTCTGCCTTTCACTGCAGCAATTCCAGTACGGTACCCAGCTTTCTGTTGCCATCTTCGCAATTGGGGTACAAACCTTTTTGTGATCCTCTAGCATGCGATCAAACTTCACCTTCTCCTTTTCACTTTCGCACTGTCTCCTTGCATCAACAATGACCCAGCGGAGATCATCATCGGGCACATTGTCTGGTTCCTCTTCATCTTCAACAGCTTCCCCCATTGCAGCATGCTACCTCTTGAGCATGCGTTGGTTTTTCCCTTGAAGAGGAAAGGGTGATGTAGCAAAGTAGCGTAAGTATTTCCCTCAATTTTGAGAACCAAGGTATCAATCCAGTAGGAGGCTCCTCCCAAGTCCCACGCAACTACACAAACAAACAAGAACCTCGCAACCAACGCGATAAAGGGATTTTCAATCCCTTCACGGCCACTTGCGAAAGTGAGATCTGATAGAGTAGATATGATAAGATAAATATTTTTGGTATTTTTATGATATAGATTGAAAAGTAAAGATTGCAAAATAAAGTAGATTGGAAACTTATATGATAAAGAATAGACCCGGGGGCCATAGGTTTCACTAGTGGCTTCTCTCAAGATAGCATAATTATTATGGTGGGTGAACAAATTACTGTCGAGCAATTGATAGAAAAGTGCATAGTTATGAGAATATCTTGGCATGATCATGCATATAGGCATCACGTCCGCAACAAGTAGACCGACTCCTGCCTACATCTACTACTATTACTCCACATTGACCGACTCCTGCTTGCATCTAGAGTATTAAGTTCATGAAGAACAGAGTAACACATTAAGCAAGATGACATGATGTAGAGAGATAAACTCAAACATTATGATATAAACCCCATCTTTTTATCCTCAATGGCAACAATACAGTACGTGCCTTGCTACCCCTGCTATCACTGGGAGAGGACACTGCAAGATTGAACCCAAAGCTAAGCACTCCTCCCATTGCAAGAAAGATCAATCTAGTAGGTCAAACCAAACTGATAATTCGAAGAGACTTGCAAAGATAACCAATCATACATAAAAGAATTCAGAGAAGATTCAAATATTTCTCATAGATAAACTTGATCATAAACCCACAATTCATCAGATCTCGACAAACACATTGCAAAAATAGTTACATCAAATAGATCTCCAAGAAAAGGAAGGAGAACTTTGTATTAAGAATCAAAGAGAGAGAAGAAGCCATCTAGCTAATAACTATGGACCCGAAGGTCTGTGGTAAACTACTGACAACTCATCGGAGGGGCCTTGATGGTGATGGAGAGTCCCTCCATGGTCGATTCACCCTCCGGGGGAGCGCCGGCGAAGGCTCCAAGATGGGATCTCGCGGATACAAAAGGTTGCGTCGGTGGAAATAGTTTTTGGTGGTGCTTCTGGATGGTTTCAGGGTACGTGGATATATATAGGAGGAAGAAGTAGGTCGGTTGAGCCACGAGGGGCCCACGAGGGTGGGGGGCGCGCCCACCCCCTTAGGGCACGCCGGGTACCCTCGTGGCCGCCTCGTTTGCTACTTGACGTCCACTCCAAGTCTCCTGGATTGCGTTTGTTCCAAAAAGATCACTCCCGAAGGTTTCATTCCGTTTGGACTCCCTTTGATATTCCTTTTCTGCGAAACACTGAAATAGGCAAAAGCACAGCAATTCGGACTAGGCCTCCGGTTAGTAGGTTAGTCCCAAAAATGATATAAAAGTGTAAAGTAAATCCCATAAACATCAAAAATAGGTAATATAATAGCATGGAACAGTAAAAAATTATAGATGCGCTGGAGACGTATCAAGCATCCCCAAGCTTAATTCCTGCTCATCCTCGAGTAGGTAAATGATAAAAACAGAATTTTTGATGTGGAATGCTACCTAGCATATTTCTGAATGCATTTCTCTTTATTGTGGCATGAATGTTCAGATCCAAATGATTCAAAATAAAAGTTCATATTGATAAAAGAATAGTAATACTTCAAGCATACTAACTAAGCAATCATGTCTTCTCAAAATAACATGGCAAAGGAAAGTTCATCCCTACAAAATCATATAGTTTGGTCATGCTTCATTTTCATTACACAAGAATGCTCTAATCATACACAACTCCGATGACGAGCCAAGCAATTGTTTCATACTTTAGTAATCTCAAACTTTTTTCAACCTTCACGCAATACATGAGCGTGAGCCATGTATATAGCACTATTGGTGGAATAGAATATAATGATAGGGGTTATGTGGAGAAGAAAAAAAGGATAAAGTCTCGCATCGACGTGTCTAATCAACGAGCTAGGGAGTTGCCCATCAATTGAGGTCAATGCGAGGAGTAGGGATTGCCATGCAACGGATGCACTAGAGCTATAAATGTATGAAAGCTCAACAAAAGAAACTAAGTGGGTGTGCATTCAACTTGCTTGCTCATGAAGACCTAGGGCATTTTGAGGATGCCCATCATTGGAATATACAAGCCAAGTTCTATAATAAAAAATTCCCACTTAGTAAAATGAAAATGACAACATAGAAGACTTTCTCTCATAAAGACCATGGTGCTGTTTTGAGCACAAGTGTGGAAAAAGATAGTAGCATTGTCCCAATTTTTTTGGGCCTTCCTTTTTTTGGCCTTCTTTTATTTCGTGTTTCTTTTTTTATTAGGGATAATGCTCTAAAAAAATGATGATCATCACACTTCTATTTAATTACAACTCATGAATTACAACTCGATACTAGAACATAGTATGACTCTATATGAATGCCTCCGGCGGTGTATCGGGATATGCGATGACTCAAGAGCGCCATGTATAAAACTTATGCATGGCGGCTTTGCAAAAAATACGATGTCAACTACATGATCATGCAAAAAGCAATATGTCAATGATGAAGCGTGTCGTAATAAACGAATGGTGGAAAGTTGCATGGCAATATATCTCGGAATGGCTATGGAAATGCCATAATAGGTAGGTATGGTGGCTGTTTTGGGGAAGATATAAGCAGGTTTATGTGTGATAGAGCGTATTGTATCACGGGGTTTGGATGCACCGGCGAAGTTTTCACCAACTCTCAAGGTGAGAAAGGGCAATGCACGGTACCGTAGAGGCTAGCAATGATGGTAAGGTAAAACTGCGTATAATCCACGGACTCAACATTAGTCATAAAGAACTCACATACTTATTGCAAACATCTACAAGTCATCAAAAACCAAGCACTACGCGCATGCTCCTAGGGGGATAGATTGGTAGGAAAAGACCACCGCTCGTCCCCGAGTGCCACTCATAAGGTTGACAATCAAATAACACCTCATTCTTCAAGTTTGTCACGCAACGATTACCATACGTGCATGCTATGGGACTTGCAAACCTCAACACAAGTATTTCTTAAATTCACAATTACATCAACTAGCATGATTCTAATATTAACACCTTCATATCTCAAAACAATTATTAAGAATCAAGTTGATCATAGTATTCAATTCACTTCCTATGATAGTTTTTATTATACCCAACTTGGATTCCCACCATTCTAGGATCAATTTCATAACCATAGCAAATACCATGCTGTTCTAAAAGACTCTCAAAATAATATAAGTGAAGCATGAGAGATCAATAATTTCTATAAAATAAAACCACCACCGTGCTCTAAGAAGATATAAGTGAAGCACTAGACCAAAAACTGCATAGCTCGAAAGATATAAGTGAAGCACATAGAGTATTCTAATAAATTCCAAATCATGTGAGTCTCTCCCAAAAGGTGTGTACATAAAGGATGACTGTGGTAAACTAAAAATAAAATACTCATATCATACAAGACGCTCCAAGCAAAACACATATCATGTGGTAAATAAAAATATAGCTCCAAGTAAAGTTACCGATATATGAGGACGAAAGAGGGGATGCCTTCCGGGGCATCCCCAAGCTTAGGATTTTGGTTGTCCTTGAATATCTTGGGATTCCATGGGAATCACCAAGATTAGGCTCTAGCCACTCCTTATTCCATAATCCATCAAATCTTTACCCAAAAGTTGAAAACTTCACAACACAAAACTCAACAGGAAATCTCATGAGCTCCGTTATTGCAAGAAAGAAAAACCACCACTTAAGGTACTGTAATGAACTCATTATTTATTTATATTGGTGTTAAACCTACTGTATTCCAACTTCTCTATGGTTCATACCCCCCGATACTAGACATAGATTCATCAAAATAAGCAAACAACACACAAAAAACAGAATCTGTCAAAAACAGAACATCCTGTAGCAATCTGTAACTTTAGAATACTTATGGAACTCCAAAAATCCTACAAAAATAGTAAGTCCTATCTAATTTGTCTATTGATCTACTGCGAATAGAATCAACTCAAAATCACATTTCTGTAATTTATTGAATTTTTTCTTGTGAGCGCAAAGTTTCTGTTTTTCAGAAGAATCAAATTAACTTTCAGCCAAGATGATCCTATAGGTTCTACTTGGCACAAACACTAATTAAAACATAAAACCACATCTAACCAGAGGCTAGATTAATTATTTATTACTAAACAGGAACAAAAAGCAAGGAACAAAAATAAAATTGGGTTGCCTCCCAACAAGCGCTATCGTTTAACGCCCCTAGCTAGGCATAAAAGCGAGAATAGATCTAAGTATTGCCATCTTTGGCATTCAATTCTTCAATAGAACACTTATTTTTAGTAATGATTAAACTCTTAGGCAAGAAATCAAGATATTCGTTTGTAGCAAAAGGTTCCTTAATAAGAGCAAAAAAATTGGAATAAACACTTATTGATTTGAGATCCGCATTTTCCTTACTAGAAGATTCACCCTTATTTTTAGGAACATACATCAATTTGGAAATTTTTGTAGGATGAGTTGGAGTATTTTTCATTGATGAAAAGGCAGACCCTACATTAGTGATAATATCCTCAAGTTTACCGTTTCTTGTGGAATATTGATCTATCCTTTCATTGACTATAGGTTCCTTCTCTTTAAAAAAATTCAAAGTAACCCCAACCTTAGATCCATATTGAGTAATTTGATTGTGGATCTTTTTATCCAGATTTTCAATTAACTCGACAGTAGCAACTTTATTTTCAATAATTTCAAGCCTTTGCATCACATGTTCTAAAGTTAAAACAGTTTCATTAATTACCAAAAGAGGTGGTGGACTGAACAAATCTGACATGGCACTATAAGCATCAAAAGTATGGCTACCCAAAAAATTCCCTCCTGTAATGGTATCAAGAATGTTTCTATTCCAAGGAGTAATGCCCACATAAAAATTGAGACGAAGAATGGAAGTAGATTGCTTCATAGTAGATCTATTTTGAGCATTGCAAATTCTATGCCAAGCATCTTTTAGATTTTCTCCCTCCCTTTGTTTAAAAGTAAGAACTTCATGATCGGGAGTATTAACGATGATAGGAGGACTAGCCATGATGAAGAGATAAACAAGCTAACACACGAGCACACAAGAGACAAGCAAAAAAGAGGCAAACGGGAAAGAGAGGGTGAATAAAACGGCAAAGCTGAAGTGGGGGAGCGGAAAAACAGAGGCAAATGGCAAATAATGTAATGCGAGGGAGATGAGTTTGTGATGGGTACTTGGTATGTCTTGACTTGAGCGGAGACCACCCCGGCAACGGCGCCATAAATCTTTCGTGCTACCTCTTGAGCATGCGTTGGTTTTTCCCTTGAAGAGGAAAGGGTGATGCAGCAAAGTAGCATAAGTATTTCCCTCAGTTTTGAGAACAAAGGTATCAATCCAGTAGGAGGCTCCTCCCAAGTCCCACGCGCCTACAAAAACAAAAAAGAACCTCGCAACCAACGCGATAAAGGGGTTGTCAATCCCTTCACGGCCACTTGCGGAAGTGAGATCTGATAGAGATAATATGATAAGATAAATATTTTTGGTATTTTTATGATATAGATTGAAAAGTAAAGATTGCAAAATAAAGTAGATTGTAAACTTATATGATAAAGAATAGACTCGGGGGCCATAGGTTTCACTAGTGGCTTCTCTGAAGATAGCATAATTATTACGGCGGGTGAACAAATTACTGTCGAGCAATTGATAGAGAAGTGCATAGTTATGAGACTAGGCATGGTCATGTATATAGGCATCACGTCCGCAACCAGTAGACCGACTCCTGCCTGCATCTACTACTATTACTCAACACATCGATCGAATCCTGCCTGCATCTAGAGTATTAAGTTCATGAAGAACAGAGTAACGCATTAAGCAAGATAATATGATGTAGAGGGATAAACTCAAACAATATGATATAAACCCCATCTTTTTATCCTCGATGGCAACAATATTATATGTGCCTTGCTTCCCCCGCTGTCACTGGGAAAGGACATCGCACTAGTAGAAAAAGGGTCAAATGTGAGACACATTAGTCCCGGTTTGTAACAGAACCGGTACTAATGTGTCCATTAGTGCCGGTTCCAACGGCTAGGCGGGAGGAGCTCTTTAGTACCGGTTCATGGCGAACCTTTAGCACCGGTTCGTGCCACGAACCGGTACTAAAGAAAGTGGTGGTAGGATGTTGTCAGAGTGGGGCCCTTCCAGCACCTTTAGCACCGGTTCGTGGCACGAACCGATACTAAAGGTCGTCCTATATAAACCCTTCGTCCACCCGCACTCTGTTCTTCCCCCTTTCCCCTCTCCCTCTCCTCTGTTCTTCCCTTCTTCCTCTCTAGTTCATCACAAAATTTGCCCCAAATTTGTCAAGATTTGCAGGCCCCCATCCATTCAAATGATCACCAAGGTTAGCAACTTTGTCCTTTCATCTCTCATTGCTAGATTAGCTCTTTCATTGGTTTATATAATGATTAATTGTGGGTTTTAGTAATTTGGGAGGAATTATATGTGGTAGTATTTGATTTATATGTAGTTTGAGGTCAAAATAACACTTAGTTTGCATATGTAGGTGTGTTTTACTTAGTGCCTTTTAAATCTCCGTCGTAACCACCGTCGATCGCCCGCACCGTCCCGTCGCCGGCACCACCTTGTGGTGAGCCTCTTGTTCATGAAATTTTATATGAAAAATTGATGTTTGTGTGATTTGGATATATAGTTACTCGTATAATTATCTTACCCGCACGTTGTTTGTTATACATAGTTCCATGGTTTTGATATCCCTCCCCGTCGGCCCTCGTCCTTGTTATGATTCGGATGTGGTATATTCTCTTTTAAAACTATTTGTTGCATTTCGTGTTTATGACAAATTATGCCCATCAAGTTGACATAGATATTTTTATCTAGGAGGTATGTGAACCGGAAATTCCAACCGACCCTATTGTCGAGAGGTTAAATTTAGTTGAAAGAGAAAACGAGTACTTGAAAGAAAAATTGAAAAGAATTGAGGGGGAGAAGATGGAATTGGAGTTGCATGTTGCCGATGTAAATCGATGATCACAAGATCAAGATGGAGAAAATGCGCTTGAAGATTAGAAAGATTAGAAAATATGCCATCGATAGTGAGGCTTGGTATCATTATGCTGTTGGATCAATTGTTACCTTAGTTGCAATCTTGATCGCATTTGTTGTTGCATTTAAATGCTTTAGCTAGAGAGTTATTTGTTTGTTGCATTGAAGTGTTGTATGAACTTGTATTAATTTGGTCTATTCGGTGTTGTGTAATGAAGATGAGCCGGCAATGGATGTACGATGACCGATGCTCTCCCCAGTTCGTTGAGGGCGTGCATACTTTTCTGCTTGCGGCTGAGGCAAACAAGCGGGCGGATGGTTTTATGCCTTGTCCATGTGCTGGCTGTAAGAATGGTCGCAATTACTCTACGTCAAGAACCATTCACGTCCACCTGTTTGAGTCCGGTTTCATGCCCCACTATAATGTTTGGACCAAGCACGGAGAAAGAGGGGTTATGATGGAAGACAATGAAGAAGAAGAGGACGACGACAGCTATCCTGGCCATGGGTTCCCTGAATATGATGATACAACAATGGGGGAAGAAGCTGAGCCGGTAATGCGGGAAGAAGCTAAGCCGGCAATGCGGGAAGAAGCTGAAGAAGAGGCATCATATGAGCCCGTTGATTATCTAGGTCGGGCCATTGCCGATGCAAAGAGAAACTGCACAAGTGATTTGGAGAAGAAGAAGTTGCAGCGCATGTTAGAGGATCACAAAAAAATGTTGTACCCGAATTGCGTAGGTGACAAGAAAAAGCTGGGCACCACACTGGAATTGCTGCAATGGAAGGCAGAGAATGGTGTATCTGACAAGGGATTTGGAAAGTTGCTGGTAATGATAAAGGATATGCTTCCAAAGGACAAAGAATTGCCCGAGAGTACGTACGAAGCAAAGAAGTCTGTCTGCCCTCTAGGGTTAGAGGTGCAGAAGATACATGCATGCCCTAATGATTGCATCCTCTACCGCGGTGAGTACGAGGATTTGAATTCTTGCCCGGTATGTGGTGCATTGCGCTATAAGATCAGCCGCGATGACCCTGGTGATGTCGAGGGCGAGCGCCCCAGGAAGAAGATTCCTGCCAAGGTGATGTGGTATTCTCCTATAATACCACGGTTGAAATGTTTGTTCCAAAACAAAGAGCATGCCAAGGAGATGCGATGGCACAGAGAAGACCGTAAGAAAGACGGAAAGTTGAGAGTACCCACTGACGGGTCGCAGTTGAGAAAAATCGAAAGAAAGTACGGGAAGGAGTTTGCAGATGACGCAAGGAGCGTATGGTTTGGTCTAAGGGAAGATGACATTAATCCTTTTGGGGAGCAGAGTAGCAACCATAGCACCTGGCCTGTGACTCTATGTTTGTATAACCTTCCTCCTTGGTTGTGCATGAAGCGGAAGTTCATTATGATGCCAGTGCTCATCCAAGGCCCTAAGCAACCCGGCAACGACATTGGTGTGTACCTAAGGCCATTAGTTGAAGAACTCTTACAACTGTGGAATGGAACAGGTGTACGTGCGTGCGATGAGCACATGGGGGAAGAATTTGACCTAAAGGCGTTGCTGTTCGTGACCATCAATGATTGGCCTGCACTCAGTAACCTTTCAGGAAGACAAACAAGGGATACCGCGGATGCATGCACTGTTTGGATGATACCGACAGTATATATTTGAATAGTTGTAAGAAGAATGTGTACCTGGGACATCGTCGATTTCTTCCGAGCAGGCATCCCGTAAGAAAGAAAGGCAAGCATTTCAAAGGTGAGGCGGATCACCTTACGAAGCCTCGCCACCGTACTGGTGCTGATGTACATGATATGGTCAAGGATTTGAAGGTGATATTTGGAAAGGGTCCTGGCGGACAACCTGTTCCGAAGGACGCTGACGGACACGCACCCATGTGGAAGAAGAAATCTATATTTTGGGACCTGCCATATTGGAAAGACCTAGAGGTCCGCTCCGCAATCGACGTGATGCACGTGACGAAGAATCTTTGCGTGACCCTGCTTGGCTTCTTGGGTGTGTATGGGAAGACAAAAGATAAACCTGAGGCACCGGAGGACCAGCAACGTATGCACGGAGAAGACGGCATACATCAGGGTCATGCAAGCTACGCTCTTACCAAAGAAGAGAAGGAAATCTTCTTTGAATGCCTGCTCGATATTAAGGTACCGTCGGCTTCGTCGAATATAAAGGAATAATAAACATGGCAGAGAAAAGTTCCGAACCTAAAGTCTCATGACTGCCACGTGATTATGACGCAACCGCTTCCGGTTGCATTGAGGGGCTTCTACCGGAAAACGTTCGATTAGCCATTGTGAAGCTATGTGCATTTCTCAATGCAATCTCTCAGAAGGTAATCTATCCAGAAATCATACCAAGGTTACAGAATGCTTTGGTGCAATGTCTTGTCAGTTTCGAGTTGGTGTTCCCACCATCCTTCTTCAACATCATGACGCACGTCCTAGTTCACCTATGCAAAGAGATTAGCGTTTTGGGTCCTGTATTTCTACACAATATGTTCCCCTTTGAGAGGTTCATGGGAGTCTTAAAGAAATATGTTCATAACCGTGCTAGGCCAGAAGGAAGCATCTCCAAGGGCCATCAAAATGAGGAGGTCATTGGGTTTTGTATTGACTTTATTCCTGACCTTAAGCCAATTGGTGTTCCTGAATCACGGCATAAGGGCAGACTGGATGGAAAAGGCACGCTAGGAGGGGATCAAACAATATGTATGGACGGACATTCTCTCACTGAAGCACACTACATAGTTCTACAGAATTCCGCCTTGGTGGCTCCGTATATGGATGAACACAAGAATTTGCTACGCCCAAACACCGGAGCGGTCGATGACTGGATTACACGTGAACAAACTAGGAGTTTCGCCACTGGTTGCGAATACGTACCATGCATGACACCTCTATTGAAGATGACCTGTACTTGCTGTCCCAGTTACCATCTTGAATATAATGACTTTCAAAGGGTACGAGATAAATGGTAATACATTTTACACGATCGCCCAAGATAAGAAGAGCACCAACCAAAACAGTGGTGTCCGCTTTGATGCAGAAACCAAGACGAGAGAGGAAACATATTATGGTTATATACAGGACATATGGGAACTTGACTATCGACGTGGTTTAAAGGACCCTTTGTTTCGGTGCAAATGGGTCAATATGACACGAGGCGGGGTAACGGAAGACCCGCAGTACGGAATGACAACAATGGATCTCAACAATCTTGCGTGATGAGCGAACCATTCGTCCTAGCCAATGATGTGGCACAGGTTTTCTATGTGAAGGACATGTCTACCAAGCCAAGAAAAAGAAAAGATAAGGAAGCGAATGCATCATACAATGAGCCAAAGCGGCACATAGTTCTTTTCGGGAAGAGAAACATCGTGGGAGTGGATGACAAGATCGACAAGTCGAAGATTATGAAATGTTTGATGAAATTGCTCCATTCACAGTGAATATTGACCCGAGCATCCCGTTAAATGATGAAGATTTTCCATGGTTACTGGCGCAAAGGGACACACGCTTGAAGAAAAAGTTTCACACCCAAAGATCTGGGATGTGATCGGCTTCACTATCATCACTTTCTTCATGTTTCACACCCGAGGGGAATCTCTGTAATAGTAAGGGTAGTTATGTGTTTTGGCATTTTAAACGCGAAGAAATTTTATGTGCAAACAAATTCTTTCATGCCTTTACTGATTTTTAAAGTTAAGTTATTCACAAACTAGTGATTCACACTAATTTCAAATAATTCAAAATTTAAACTATTCAAATTTGAAAACTACGGGCACTAACAGAAAGTTTGTAATTTTTTGTACCGAAAGCAAAAATATTCACAAAGAAACTCTAAATACACAAAAAAAACAACACAAAACTAAATAAAGCAAAAAAAAATAAAAAAAGCCCGCCTACTAGGCCAGAGCGGCCTGCATACGACTAGAAACCCAACCTGTAGTTGGGCCAGGATGCAGGCCCGCAAAGGCCAAGTGGGCCCACAGGGCAGCAAAGAACACGTAGGCCCAGTAAGCCTGCTTTGGAGAGGAGCTCGAGAGAGCGACCGCACGGGGGTTTATAAACCAGTGCGGTCGCCCCTCGGCTAGCGAGGTGGGAGTAAACTTGCCACACCGCACCTGCGCCAGTGCACCCCCTTTAGTACCGGGTCGTGGCACAAACTGGTACTAAAGGGGGGCCTTTAGTACCGGTTTGTGCCACCACCCGGTACTAAAGGGGGTCGCTTCCCGCCGCTTGGGCTGGCCAAAACTGGCCTTTAGTACTGGTTGGTGGCTCCAACCGGTACTAAAGGTGCTTTCTATATATACAACACTTCGAAAAATTTCATTCTCCCTCTGTTTCTCCCTCTGTTTCCCCACTGAACCGCCCGCCCGATCGTCGACGCGCCATCACCGACCCGTCGCCGTCGCCGCTTCGTCGCCGCCGCCGCCCCCGCCGCCGTCGCCGCCCCGTCCCGTCGCCGCCCTCGTCTCCGTCGCCCGCCCGGGCCCGTCCCGTCGCGCCGTCCTGCGTCGCCACCCAGCGTCACGCCCGGCCCGTCGCTGCCCCTGGCCGTCGCCTCGCTGTCGCCGTCGCCCCACTGTGAGCTCTCCCCCTCTAACCCCTCTCCCTCGCCTCCGGCGGCCACCATGGGCGCCGCCCCTCCCCGAGCCCATACACACACACACACACACACACACACACACGTATATATGTATGAATGCATGTATATATTAGTATATATGTATTTTGTATGTTTAATTAGTTTAGATTTTTTAGATTATTGTTTTTTCACTAGTATATATGTATGAATGCATAGATGGATATAATTAGTGTTTAATTAGTATGGAATTTTTTTATATAATGTTGTTTTTCTGTTTTTTAATGGATGTATAGAAGTTGTTTTTTCTGTTTTTAGTGTTAGATGCTTAATTAGTATGAAATAGCATATAGAATTTTGACATATGCAATGTTAGCATAATTAGTGTTATATAGAAATGTTAGTTATCAAAATCCAATCATTAAAAAAATGTTACTTTTTGCGGGCATATAGCTAGTATTTGTTCTCGACGATGCTCGACCCGCATCCTCGCCGTCGGCCCTTCCACGACGACGTCCGGCTGACCCATGTCCGGGACTGGGCTCCGCCGGGCTGGCACTGGGAGGTGCTGCCTGGAGGGGCGCGCCGCTTGATGAGGAACCCGGCCCCAGGTCCCGTCGTCGACCCTGATCTCGTTTGGTGGCGTTCGCGTGGACCAGTTTCGGCGCGGAGGGAGCCGGCCCAGCCGGAGGTGGTACGTCGCCGTGTCAGGGAGGAGGACGAGCACGTCCATCGCTACATGGTTGCGTTAGAGCGGCGCCAGTTCTCCAATACCGGCAGTTTCTTGAGGATCTCACTTCAGCTATGATCCTGTGAGGGTTCCTTCTCTTTGGGTGTCCACCGCCGCGCCCGCAGAACCGCGAGTGTCCTAGATTCTTCTGTAGTAGTCGATCTTTATTAGCTACCTAGCCAGTGATGTATTCGATATGATATCTATTATTGAGACGATGTATTCGAGATTATATCTATTATTCGAGACGATGTATTCGAGATTATATCTATTATTCGAGACGATGTTTTGAGATTATATCTATTATTCGAGATGATGTATTGAGATTATATCTATTATTCGAGACGATGTAATTTGAATACTAAATTGTTTTATATTTCTTTTGGATTAGTTAAATAAAAGCTATGGCGGACAATACCGGCAGAGAGGGAGAACAGGCCATGTTCGATATGATACGCCATCCTCACGGGCCAGATGATGATCAGAATGAAGAAGATTATGACGGCTCCGAATTTCTAAACAACACCGGAGAGGCCCAAACAAAATGAAGTCATGAACTATGATTATGATGATGACGAAGAAAATGTTGATCTTGAAACAACAAAGACCGGCGAGGTATATATATTTATATAAGAAGGCATCTGGTGCTCATCACATGTTTTAAATGACTTGAAGATATATTAACGAATCGATCTTTGTTCTTTCAGCCATCCGGATCGAGCAAATCTTCAGACAAAAGGACGAAATGAGGCCCGAACAAAAAGTTGAAGGAGGGCGTAAAGTACAATATCGAGGCAATCAGACCTAATGGCGAACCATTAGCGCCTAAGAAGATTGCGGACAAGTTCGATTCGTCGGGCAGAGTTCTTGTGAAGGACCAACTCGATCTCCCTTCAAGAATGGAGAGAGCCAGCAAAAGACAAAAGACAAAACGACAAAGAGGACGCTGCTCCACGTCCAGATGTTACTTTTGTCGACAAAAAACAAAAAGATCTGCTTTGGGATACTCTCATGGAACATTTCACCCTACCAGATCATTTCACAGTAGCAGATGTGCAGAAATTCGAGGACGCTGCTCTTAGGAAGATGGCGGTTGCATTCAAGAACCACAAGAATCATGAATGGGACAAGTACGTCAAGGGAGGAAGGAAGACTCCAGTATTCGAGGGAACACTAGAGAACCAACGTGCTCATTGGGACGATTTCGTGAAATTCAAGGATTCGAAATTAGCTAAGGAACGGTCGAGAATAAACAAGAAGAATGCCGAAAAAAAGGATAAGTTCCATCAGTGGGGCGGTGGCTGCGCGGTGGCAATGCCTAAGTGGGATAAGTCCGAGAAAGAGATGGAGGATGCAGGTGTCACTCCGGTTACTAAGAGCTGGCCTCCAGTGCAGGACTTGGTTCTATGCGCATGGGGGAGTTGGACCAAGACAGGCAATGTTTGACGAGGCAAGTCTGAAGGGAGCCGACGATGCGATACTTGTTGCAATAGAAGAGGCACGATCGGGGGTGTTCCAGCCCAACAGAGAGAACGACGAGCTTACGCGTGCCCTGGGAAATCCTGAACACCCGGGAAGAACACGAGGCATGGGCCCTATTCCGTGGTATGAGGGGTTTTCAGACTGGAAGAATGACTACAAAATCCGTGCGAGAAAGAAGATTGCGGAGGAGAAGAAGAGGAAGATGGAGGAGGAGCAGCGGAAGCGGGACTATGAACGCCTTCAAGGACTAGAAGCAAGTCAAGCGGAATTGGCAGTCAAATTCCAGCGGCAGCAGGAGCAGATCGACTCACTTAGCCAGCAAAGGGGGTCTCAGCAGCTGCAGCAGCTAGCGGCTGATCCAGCATTGGATAGCACCGCCTCGTCCATGCCGAGAAGCAGCGTGGGTTCCGCCCCGGACGACGCAATGCTGGATAGATACCGTGTGGATGACATCACGGATAACACTAACTGCGAGCTACACGTCAAAATGAAGAACATATCCATGAAGGTGGTGGACGCCGTTGCTTTTACAAATCCCCCCAAGGCAACCTTCCATTGCAACCCGATTCCAGCGGGCTATGCTCGTGTCTTGGTTGATGAGGTGGTGGACCCATATTCGGACCTAGAGCTTGACATTCCTGGAGGTGACGACGAGCACTTTCTCGGAGAGGCCAAACATCATGTCATCCTATGGAAAAAGGATTGCATCATCTTTCGAAGGCCACCGACACCGCATCAGCCGACTCCTCGTCGAAGTCCGCCACCGAGTCAGCAGACTCCCGCTCCTGCAAGTCCACCAAGTCCGGCAAAGTGTCAGGCCACTCCTCCTCCAAGTCTGGTAAAGTGTCAGGCCACTCTTCCTCCTCCAAGTCCGCCACAGCGTCAGACGTCCACTCCTCCTCCAAGTCCGGCACAACCTCAGGCCACTCCTCCTCCAAGTCCGGCAAAGTGTCAGGCCACTCCTCCTCCTCCAAGTCCGCCACAGCGTGGGCGTCCACTCCTCCTCCAAGTCCGGCACAACCTCAGGCCACTCCTCCTCCAAGTCCGGCACAGCTTCAGGCCACTCCTCCTCGTCCAACTCAGCCCCGTCAGCCGTCTCTGCCGCCTCATCAATCGCAGAAGAGACACCCCGCAGCTTTGGTGCGTAGCGGTACGAGTCGAGGTAGTAGAGGAAGTACAAGCGGAGGCAAGCGATATAAATATGGTCCAAGCCTCACGCCTCTTCCGCAGAGGCCTTATGACAGGTCCAAGGAGGAAAAGCAGCCATATCGAAGGCCCGGTGGAAGCCCATTTTGCACCGAAACCGCAACCGCCGCCAAGGAGAAAGTGCCTAAGGAAGCGATTGACCACTTCATTCAGTATGGCTCAACCACCAGCTCCCAAGCCTGTTGACACAGACTATGGCGCCACATAAGGAAGTTAAATCGAGCACGTCTACGTAAGGAGGCGAGCTCGGGATCGAGCAAACAACAAGCAGCTGTCGAAAAATGCGGGAAAACCATTCCCCAGCTGGGAGAACAGGCGGCGCAATCGATCCACTCACTTGTTGTGCCAACAACACATGACAGTACGCGCGCCCAATATTATTGTGGGCAAATAGTTTACGTTCCCGAGGTGGGCAATGTGGTAATAACCAAGGACCATATAATGCAGGCTGAAGTTCTCAACATCACTGTTGGACAACTCCTCGAGATCGAGCCCATGCCTATGCTTACAGAGGATGAAATAAAATGGAAATATGTCCGGGGCCAACCTTTGGTCAAGCCAGACAAGGTCAAGAACCTCCCAACGAGAATGTATGAATTGCATCAATGTTACATGAACATTACCAAAATTTCCAATCGATTGTCCCTCATGGTGAATGTCAAGGAGGAGCATTACTTCCATGAGAAAGCTCTGTCCGTTGAGTATTCTGAACTATTTCAGTTATACAATCAAGAAGCACTCGCCAAATCTATCGTCAGTTGCTATTGTCTGTAAGTGATTTCTTTCTATAATTTAAGTCTCAAGCTAGCTGTAGTGATCCTTTTGATCAATCATTACCTGTAATTATCCTCACTATATTCTTTTCTGTGGTATTATGCAGGATGAAGATATATGAAATGAGAAAAGGTGGACGCTTTGGCATTGGGTTCATTGACCCAAACACCGTTAATGAATACACATGGAAAATAAATGCACATCATCAAAAGGCCATAGAGGACAACATGCTAGAGTTCTTGAAGCGCCTCCAATACAATGAAGATATACTACTTCCTTACAACTTCCAGTGAGTCACACTGTCTTGTACTACAAATTCTCTGTTTTTGCCTACTAGCTAGCTACATGTTTTTGCTTACATATGCCCGCTTAATTAAGACATGAAAACGTGTGTGCATGCAGATATCACTGGATCTTGTGTATCATTAAAGTTGACGCCGGAACAGTTAAAATACTGGACTCACTACTCAAAGCAAATACTGACTATAACATCTTGTTTGGGATAGTCAACAGGTAATTTCAATCATTATTAACTATGTATCTCGGCCTATTTAGTTCGTCATTTCATGATATGAACTATTTAATAACCCATTTATTCATTTTATTTTTCGGCGGGCAGGGCTTGGGCAAGGTTCGTCAGCGTCACGGAAGGCGAATGGAAAAAAAAAGCTTAAATGGTTTCGACCCAAGGTAAGTAATTAAGTAGTACTAGCTAGCTAGCTAGCTGCCATCTCTTTAATTATCATGCTTGGTTAATTATTATCTGATCAAATTCCATTCTCGTAAAGGCCCTGAAGCAGGCACAGGGGACTGATCTATGTGCATTCTGCGTTTGCGAGAACATTCGCATGATGGCGTCCGAAAGGAGCAGATCTCAATGACAGGAATGGGTACGCTTTTCAGAACACTATTCACAATTTTTACACCATTATCGATATCTAGTCACACAACTAATACACATGCATATTGATCTCTTTCTTAACAGTTCACAGAGGTGCGGGACAAGCTCATAGAAACGGAGCGCGTAGAAGCACTTCAGGAGGAAATAGCGGGATTTTTGCTCGACCAGGTCATAAATCCGAAGGGAGAATACTATTACCCACTACCGCCCCATGAAAACCACTTCCAATTGTCATCGTGCTCAAGGCACCAATTAGGCTAATGCCACTGGCTCAAGGCAACATGCATATGTAGGAGAAATTGTATATAGCTATACATGTGTGTTTGTGTGAATTAATTAATATGGTGGTTTGTGAGACATTGATGATATATATATATGCATGATTGGTTCTACTAGAAATTCTATATATATATATATATATATATATATATATATATATATATATATATATATATATATATATATATATATATATATATATATATATATATATATATATATATATATATATATATATATATATATATATATATATATATATATATATGCATAATGTGTACAATGTGTAGTATCGTAAAATACCAGCAAACGAAAAAGAATTAAAATGGAAACACAAAATTAAATGAAAAGAAATCATTAAACTAAAACCCCCAAACCTTATAGTACCGGTTGGTGTAACCAACCGTACTAAAGATCCCTGCCCCTGAGCTGCCTCGTACACGTGGTTGGCCTCTAGCACCGGTTCGTGCTGAACCGATACTAAAGCGGGGCGGGGGCTTTAGTGACCACACTTTAGTGCGGTTGTGGAACCGGCACTAAAGAACTTACTGAACGGTGCTATTACCGGTTCTGCACTAGTGTCGCAAGATTGAACCCAAAGCTAAGCACTTCTCCCATTGCAAGAAAGATCAATCAAGTAGGCCAAACCAAACTGATAATTCAAAGAGACTTGCAAGGATAACCAACCATACATAAAAGAATTCAGAGGAGATTCAAATATTTCTCATAGATAAACTTGATCATAAACCCACAATTCATCGGATCTCGACAAACACATCGCAAAAAGAGGTACATCGAAAAGATCTCTGATACGTCCATTTTGCATCATGCTTTTATATCAATATTTATTGCATTATGGGCTGCTATTACACATTATATCTCAATACTTATGTCTATTCTCTCTTATTTAAGAAGGTTTAGTATGAAGAGGGGGAATGCCGGCAGCTGGAATTCTAGCTGGAAAAGGAGCAAACATTGGAAACCTATTCTGCACTGCTCCAAATGTCTTGAAACTCCACGAAACATATTTTTGTATTTATTAAGAATTATTGAGCGAAAGAAGTACATCAGGGGGCCCACACCCTGGCCAGGAGGGTGCCCCCCCCCCTACTGGGCGTGCCAATGTCTCCTGGGCCCCCTGGTGGCCCTCCGGTGTCCATCTTCTGCTATATGAAGGGGCTTTTACGCTGGAAAAAATCGTGGGCAAGGTTACGGGACGAAGATCCGCCGCCACGAGGCGGAACCTTGGCGGAACCAATCTAGGGCTCCGGGAGGGGGAAATCATCACCAACATCATCACCAACGATCCTCTCATCGGAAGGGGGTCAATCTCCATCAACATATTCACCAGCACCATCTCCTCTCAAACCCTAGTTCATCTCTTGTATCCAATCTTGTATCCAAAACCACAAATTGGTACCTGTGGGTTGCTAGTAGTGTTGATTACTCCTTGTAGTTGATACTTATTGGTTTACTTGGTGGAAGATCATATGTTCAGATCCTTAATGCATATTATTACACCTATGATTATGAACATGAATATGCTTTGTGAGTAGTTACGTTTGTTCCTGAGGACATGGGTGAAGTCTTGCTATTAGTAGTCATGTGAATTTGGTATTCGTTCAATATTTTGATGAGATGTATGTTGTCTTCTCCTCTAGTGGTGTCATGTGAACGTCGACTACATGAGACTTCACCATTATTTGGGCCTAGAGGAAGGCATAGGGAAGTGAAAAGTAGATGATGGGTTGCTAGAGTGACAGAAGCTTAAACCCTAGTTTATGCGTTGCTTCGTTAGGGGATGATTTGGATCCATATGTTTCATACTATGGTTAGGTTTACCTTAATACTTTTGTTGTAGTTGCAAATGCTTGCAATAGGGGTTAATCATAAGTGGGATGCTTGTCCAATTCAGGGCAGTACCCAAGCACTGGTCCACCCACATATCAAATTACCAAAGTACCGAACGCGAATCATATGAACGTGATGAAAACTAGCTTGACGATAATCGCCATGTGTCCTCGGGAGCTCCTTTCTCATTATTAGAATTTGTCCAGGCTTATCCTTTGCTACATAAAGGATTGGGCCACCTTGCTGCACTTTATTTACTTTGTTTACTTGTTACTCGTTATTATTTATCCTATCACAAAACTATCTATCACCTATAATTTCAGTGCTTGCAGAGAAAACCTTACTAAAAACCGCTTATCATTTCCTTCTATTCCTCGTTGCGTTCAACACTCTTACTTATCGAAAGGACTACGATAGATACCCTACACTTGTGGGTCATTAAGACTCTTTTCTGGCGCCGTTGCAGGGGAGTGTAGCGCTTTTGGTGAGTGGAACTTGGCAAGGAAACATTTATATAGTGTGCTGAAATTTTTTGTTACTTGTTACTATGGAAACTAATCCTTTGAGGGGCTTGTTCGGGGTAGCCCCGACCAGTAGAGCAAAGAGTTGCACCTCAACCTACTGAACTTTATGAAAATGTTTATTTTGAGATTCCTTCGGGTATGATAGAGAAACTGCTAGCTAATCCATTTGCAGGAAATGGAACGTTGCATCCCGATTTACACCTTATCTTGGTGGATGAAGTTTGTGGATTATTTAAGCTTGCAGGTATCCCCGATGATGTTGTCAAAAGGAAGGTCTTCCCTTTATCTTTGAAGGGAGATGCATTGACATGGTTTAGGCTATGTGATGATACGGGATCTTGGAATTATAAGCGATTGAAGTTGGAATTTCACCAGAAGTTCTATCCTATGCATCTTGTTCATCGTGATCGTAATTACATATATAATTTATGGCCTCGCGAAGGAGAAAACATCACTCAAGATTGGGGGAGTCTTAAGTCAATGTTATATTCATGCCCCAATCATGAGCTCTCCCGGAAATGATTATTCAAAAAATTTATGCTCGGCTTTCTCTTAATAATCGCAGCTATCTCGATACTTCCTGCGCTGGTTCTTATATGTTGAAGACTATTTTCAAATGGGACTTATTGGAAAGAATTAAACGCAACTCTAAATATTGGGGTTCCTACGACGGTAAGGAGTCAGGTATGACACCTAAGTTCGATTGTGTTAAATCTTTTATGGATACCGATGCTTTTCATGGATTTAGCGCTAAGTATGGACTTGACTCTGAGATAGTAGCTTCTTTCTGTGAATCTTTTGCTACTAACGTTGATCTCCCTAAAGAAAAGTGGTTTAAATATAATCCTCCTGTTGAAGTGAAAGTAGTTGATCCTATTACAGTTGAAGAAAATGCTATCACTTATAGTGATCCTATTGTTTCTACTACTTATGTTGAGAAACCACCTTTTCCTGTTAGGATTAAGGATCATGCTAAAGCTTCAACTGTTGTTCGTAAGAGTAATACTAGGACTTATACACCTCCTGAGCAAATCAATGTTGAACCTAGTATTGCTATGGTTAAAGATCTCTTAGATGATGATTTAGATGGGCATGTTATTTATTTCTGTGATGAAACTGCTAATATTGCTAGACCTGATACTAAGATACATAGACCTGTCGTAGGCATGCCTGTTATTTCTGTTAAAATAGGAGATCATTGTTATCATGGTTTATGTGATATGGGTGCTAGCGCTAGTGCGATACCTTATGATTTATATAAATAAATTATGCACGACATTGCACACGTTGAATTAGAATACATTGATGTTACTATTAAGCTTGCTAATAGGGATACCATTAAACCAGTTGGGATTGTTAGAGATGTTGAAGTTTTGTGTGGGGAAGTCAAATACCCTGCTGATTTTCTTGTTCTTGGTTCTCCACAAGATGCCTTTGGTCCCATTATTTTTGGTAGACCCTTCTTAAACACTGTTAATGCTAAAATAGATTGTGAAAAGGATGTTGTTACGATTGGCTTAGATGATATGACTCATGAGTTTAATTTTGCTAAATTTCATAGACAACCCCGTGATAAAGAATTATCCAGTAAAGATGAAATAATTGGTCTTGCTTCTATTGTCGTGCCTCCTAGCTACTATCCATTAGAACAATATTTGCTAGACCATGAAAATGATATGTTTATGAAAGAAAGAAGGGAAATAGATGAAGTATTCCTTAAACAGGAACCTATTCTGAAACATAACCTTCCCGTTGAAATCCTTGGGGATCCCCCTCCACCCAAGGGTGATTCCGTGTTTGAACTAAAACCTTTACCTGATAATCTTAAGTATGCTTATCTTGATGAAAAGAAAATATATCCTGTTATTATTAGTGCTCACCTTTCAGAGCAAGAAGAAGAAAGATTATTGAAAACTCTGAAGAAGCACCGAGCTGCTATTGGATATACTCTGGACGATCTTAAGGGCGTTAGTCCCACGTTATGCCAACACAAAATTAAATTGGAGGACGATGCCAAACCAGTTAGAGATCCTCAACGACGATTAAATCCTAAGATGAATGAAGTGGTAAGAAAGGAGATACTAAAGGTCCTTGAGGCAGGTATAATTTATCCCGTTGCTGATAGTGATAGGGTAAGCCCAGTCCATTGTGTTCCTAAAAACAGAGGTATTACCATTGTTCCTAATGATAAAGATGAATTGATCCCGCAGAGAGTTATTACAGGTTATAGGATGGTAATTGATTTCCGTAAATTAAATAAAGCTACTAAGAAAGATCATTACCCTTTACCTTTTATCGATCAAATGCTAGAAAGACTATCCAAACACACACACTTTTGCTTTCTAGATGGTTATTCTGGTTTCTCTCAAATACCTGTGTCAGCGGGAGACCAAGCAAAAACTACTTTTACTTGCCCTTTTGGTACTTTCGCTGATAGACGTATGCCTTTTGCTTTATGTAATGCACCTGCTACCTTTCAAAGATGCATGATGGCTATATTCTCTAATTTTTGTGAAAAGATTTGCGAGGTATTCATGGATGACTTCTCTATTATCACTAGTAGAAAAGGGGCCTATTGACCCGGTTGGTTAGGGCCTTTAGTCCCGGTTCATGAACCGGGACTAAAGGGTCGATTAATACTGGCCCTTTAGTCCCGGTTCAATCAGAACCGGGACTGATGAAACCTCCATGTGGCCTGTGTCTTGAGCCCAGGCGGGAGGGCCTTTGGTCGGTTGGTGGCACCAACCGGGACCAATAAATATCCACGCGTTAGCATTTCTGTGGCTGGGGTTTTTGTTTTTTTTAAAGAGGGGGGGGGGGGTTGGGGGTTTTGGGGGTTTATTTAGGTGTTTCATATATTCTGTTAGCTAGCTAATTAATAGAGAGAAGTGTCCTCTCTTTTGTCCGTGCTTGGTCGACGCTACGTACTATACATACGTATAGAGAGGACTAGCTAGACACGCTAGCTAGCTAGTAATGAAAACAAAGGAAACAGAAGATCGTCATGAACATATATGCGTACAGAGGGAAGTGATATCGACCACCTCTCCTTCTCCGAGAGATTGGTCGAAAAAACAAGTTCTCGTATATCTATCCGACACTACCGGCTACATATATACAATAATTATATTTTACAATAATAATCTCCTAACATACGGACGCATGGTCCACATATTATTCTCTGTCTTCAGCGATCACGTGGTCAAGAAAGAGTGCTGCCAATTCCTCTTGAATTGCTCGCAGGCGATCTGGTGCTAGTAGTTCATCCCGCATCCGAAACATCTAATTTTAAGAAGGGGGTCAATACATATATATATGAATGAATGAAACTCAACACAAATGATGGTAATAAAATAAAATTGTGAATATTGTTATTTATGCACTTCATATTGTTTGTCAGAGTAGCCCGCTCACAGGTCGTGTGGCGGATGGACTCCCAAATGTAGTATCCACATAAATCATTCCCTTGTTCCTGCCACAACAACTTTACAAGAAATAGAGGTCAATCAAACTGATAATTAGCAAGCATGTTAAATGGTATTGATGAAACTAGCACTTGAATCACTAGGAGATGCGTGGAATATGCTACTATAGTACTTACTTTCGGGTGTCTAAATTGTAGGTTCTTCGGCAGTCCCGGAGCTTTTTTGGTGAATTTTCTCCAAACCCTGCCATACAAAGAAAACAATTACTTGATATCAGAAATGAACAAAATTGTTGATATGGTGGATAATGATCGATTTAACTTACTTCTCGAGCATTTCAGTCATGTCCGCATACTCCTTGGGATCTTTTCGTTTGGAGTCTAAGACAGTTACTACTCCCTGCTCAAGCTTAATCTCTAAGAGAATATAGTGGTACCTGCGCACGCATGCATAACTCATCCATATTACATTACTATAACCTGGACTAATAAGGGAAACCGAATATGCCACAAGACAGTAACACTCTGTGACACTCAAAATTTTTGTTTGGTTTTCGACAAAAACTTTGTTAGATTTGAAGAAGGTCATTTAAATTCTTCCAAAAAAACCTCTCTCTCAAAACTTCTCCCTTGGCAAGGATTTCATTGTTGATGTCTTCTTCAACTCTGGTGTTTGGTTATTAAAAACCTTTCTTCTGATTCTCCCCTTCTCAAATTTATTTTTGGGATTTATTTGCTTTTAAAAGAAAACCCTAGGAGTTTTGGGTCTTCTCTTATATTGAAACCACCCATTGTTTTACCATGCCTCTTGTGGTAAATCCTTTCAAAACCCCTCCTTCCACTTTGGGGGCAGTCCAAATATTCTGTCCCAACAAGTCCAACTAATTTTTGGATTTTATTTCATTTATTTCTTTCCCCAAAACAATTCTGTCCATTATTTTGAGCCTAGGTGATTTGCAAAGCAAGTACCTAATTACCTTTGAACTTTGATCTCAAACCAACTCCTCTGGATAGTCCCTAGCACCCACAACCTAGAACCATCAAGATCCACTCTTCTTCTCTTCAAAATTATCAATTTTCAGCTTCTGCAAGTTTGGACCAGATTTGTCAAATTTGGTGAAATTCATATCTCCTCTTCTCCAAAAATTCCACCAAAATTAAGGCAGCCCCCAGATGCAGTGAGAGGCCACCTCACCAAAAATCAGCTCAAGGAAAATTCCCCACATGCCAAAATCATTTCGTCGAACACCTGGCCTGCACTGTTACTATGCACTTTCAGGGAGATTCAGAGATTCAGAAAGTTCAGTGTCGTTTCTTCGTCAGAGTTCTGTCACCTATCAACAGTGCGCCCTGGCGCGTTGCGCACGACCCCTCCTCCCTGGACAGAGCGCCGCACGCCCCCTTGGACGGGTGCAGGCTTCGGTGGAAGCGAGCCTCGCCGGTGTTGGCAGTTTTTGCAATGGCTGCGCCACCCGTGGCGACCAGCGAAGGCCTGAGCTAGCTCGCCACGCCACCCGGCGACGCCCATCGCTCCCTGGCCCTCCGCGTGGCTCATGCATGCCAGCGCACTCCCGCTGCACCGTCGCCGTGGCCCGGCTAGCACAGGGCACGCCCTCTGCCGCCGACGGGCCCTCGCCGCCCCGTTCCGTCGAACCCACCCCAAAGCTTCTGATCCAAGCTCGTTTAGTGCCTAAATGGAGCCAGTGGACCTCCACGATGACGCTCAACCACTAAACCACCCCGACCAAGCCCTGCGCCACCGTAACCATCGCCGGAGAACTCCGTTCACGGCCATCACCTCGGATCGCCTATAAAAAGTGGCCCCGAGCTCGCCCTCGAGCACGCACCACCTCTGCACCTCACCAACACTCCGCCAGGCCACTAGGAGGACCTCGAGGAGGTCTCCTCCACCAACTCCGGCCGCCCCGTTCCGCCTCGGCCTCCACCTCGATTCACTCAGGTGAGGCCGTCCCCGGCACCCAAACCTCGTCAGCAATCCCCTCGAGCACCCAGAAGTCTAACCCCCACTTCAATTTGCCCTTCGCAGCACTCTCCGGCGACATCCAACTCCACCCGAACCTCCATCCGCCGGAGCAAGGGCCGCCATCGACATGGTGCTCGCCGGCGACCACCACCACCACCACCCACCGACACGGAAGGATGCATTGAGCATGGAGGTACCACCTGATCCCCCTGCCTCGCCGTGGATCGCCGCCGGCGACCACCGCAGCTCTCATGCGCCGACGAGCTCCGTCTCCCCGTTTGAAATTTCAAACCTGACGGGTGTGACCCGCCTGTCTGTCTCTCATTTCTTTTAAAACGACCCGTTTTCTGAAAGCGTATTCTGGCAAAATGCGCTTTCCAGTCTGAATCGTTTTCTGGACTTTTCTGCTTAGCCCCCTGGGAAGTTTCTGTTTCATTACAAAAAGGTCCTTGGACCAAAACACTTATAACTTTTAAACAGAAAAGGATTTTTGAGTGATTCTTTTTCTTCCCTCTTCAAAATTTTGTCTAGGTTTTTATCAGGTTTATTTGAAAAATATTTTGTATATTTGTGTCCACCTCACGGTATTTACGATAGCGCGTGTATTTTTGTATACCGTAGATACCGAAGGAGGTGACGGAACCGCAAACTTCACCGAGCTAGGCCCCGACTACTCCGAACCAGGCAAGAATGTTTGAACTTTCGATATGATGAGTGTTTTGGCATGTTTGCATTAACTAGTTGCATGGCATGATCATGAGCACCTCGGTGAATGTCATATTACATGCAAAGTGGAGACAAGTGAGTTTCGAAAATCCATAAGATATTGGATACGAGTTTGCATGGCCATGTGATGGCGTAAGAATGGGTAAGATGGCAGTGTTGTAGCATGCCAGTCTTATGCCTGACTACTTGACCAGTGTCAACATGAATCGGTCCAGTTTCCATCCGTTTCCCTCATGTACTACCACATGTTTTTCGCAAGGAAATATGGCTTAGTAAATTGCAAACCTCTTTCTGGTACACACCAAATCGAGAGGCCGGGATGAGGGTTCCATGGCCCTGGATTAAAGCCTATCATCCGGTCAGGGGGCATGGGTGTTTCCAGTTGGGACCGAGAGGGGGGCACCCCTTAGAGCGCGCATATATAAATTTTATCCCATGCTATTCGAGATTGTGATCTCCCCGTCTCAAAGTTTTTCTTGAACGCTGTCCAGGGTGATTCCTGGCAACATAAGGTGGGATGGGTGTGTACTAGTTAGATGTGTTTTCTTCCGAAATACCGTAAACGGAACTAGTCCTTGTGACTACGGAAACCCGTTGGCTGTGGGAAATTTAGTACAAGCCCTGCAGAGTCAATAATCCTTGAAATCATCTTATCCATGTCCAAGTACCGTGCTCATTATCTTCCGTCCAGTGTCAGTCTCGGTGACAGAAACTCCTGAGAACCACATGAGTGTTAAGTCCGATTAAATGCTTATTTCCTGTGGATGAATTAACCCGTTTATTATCATGTGTTGAATATTTTCCTATGAGCACTATTTCTTGCAAGTTAACAGATATGAAAAGTGAATTTCAAGCCCTTTATGCGATGCCGCTCAGGCGTCCGACTGCGGCATTGTTATTATTTACTTTTGATATAAGCCCTTCCTGCGATGTCGCTCAGATGTCTGACTGCGGCATTGTTATTACTTACTTTGATATAAGCCCTTTCCGCGATGTCGCTTAGACGTCCGACTGCGGCATTGTTATCATTTACTTTTGATATAAGCCCCTTTCTGCGATGTCGCTCCGACGTCCGACTGCGGCATTGTTGTCATTTACTTTCAATATAAGCCCTTTCTGCGATGTCGCTCCGACGTCCGACTGCGGCATTGTTGTCATTTACTTTTAATATAAGCCCTTTCTGTGATGTCACCCCGACGTCCGACTGTGGCACGCATGTCTCTTACTTTCAATATAAGCCATTTATGTGGTGTCGCTCAGACGCCCGACTGTGGCATGATTTATTTATTTGTTCACCCTTCTAGGCGTCGCTTCAGACACCCGATCGGTTTTCAGTTATTTTTACTACCACCTGACTTCCTTCTTACTAATTAATGTCGTGTTACTTCCTCATTTGGATGTACCATACTAATTGCTCATGACGCATTCATGCATGCATTTGTTATATCTTATGTCCGAACTGTCTTGCGAGTACTTTCAAAGTACTCACCGGCTTATTGATTTGGCGAGATCTTGTGAAAGCGATCTTGGATGAAGAGTTCGATAGCGAGTCCGACGCCTAGAGGAATCCCAGTCAGTCTCGTGCGACCCTGGTTTTGGTCACTGTGTTATATCCGCTTCCGCTACCCAAATAATTTCATCGAGCATCACCTCGATGTTCGATGAGCCACCAGTGTAGGAGTCTTTTTATCCACTCCACTGTGTTATTCCACCACCACTTACCCCGAGTCAGTAGTATACCACCCCACTCCATTGTGTCATATCCGCCATTATGTATAATTATTGGCGTGCTTGTAATAAATGGTTGAGCACCCTAGCTCGACCCTGTAATATATTCTAATGCTACTGGCTTATTGTATCAAGATTTTGTCTACCAGTCAGGAGAATTTCTTTTTCTCGTACTGGACTCAAAAGGTCGGTTTCTCAATAAACTATTTATTGGAAACCCGGTCGTGACAAGCTTGGTACCAGAGCCAGGCTGACTGTAGGACGCCAGAAGGTGCGATCGCTAATCGGTTAATAGCATAATAAAGCTAATTCATATTTTTACAAATGTAGTCAATTTCTGACAGTAAGCATAAATTTATGATCTGACCACTCAGAATTTTTGCCTACTTTTGTAGATGGATGGCAACGACTGCGAGTCAAAGATGTTCGCCAACATGCTTGATGGGTTCGTCAAGCTTCTCTCCTTCATCGTCCAAGTCGCGATGGGGCCATCTGTGCGCCCAGTCTTCACACTCTCTCAGCACAAGGTCAACGACAGTCTAACCATGCACTAGGCCGCGGTGCAATTCAAGGGAGGGCGTGTTGAGTTACGCCGTTTCCGGTTCTTGGGGAGAGCCATGCCTACGGAGAAGCATGCGATGCACATGGCAGCCCGTGAGGCGATAGCTCGTCTCAGGGATGTCCTTCCTTCGATGAAGACTCGTCGCTACCGCTACCTTCCATGTCACGTGCCATACACCTGTCACTATGCGTTCTCTTGCCCTAGAGGAGAACGAGACGAGGCTTTTGAGATGCTTATCGGGTATCTCCGGGCTCTGGAGGCAGCCTTCGACAACCTGGTGGAGGACCTTGTGGCTGCCCGCATGGACTCAGTCCATGGTTGTGTCACCAACAGGAGGGAGCTCCTGCGCACCGCACCGCCACTGACTTTCGTCTCGTCATCGGCATCTTTTGCACCTACTACTCTCGCCACTACTCGTCGCCTGCCTACCACTGAGGAGTTCAACCAAGTTATTGCACCTACTCCAGTTCGTTCTGCACCACCCCTTGCGCCCACTCATGTTCGTGTTATCCCGCATAGGGCGCCAGCTCCACCAACTCAGCGTAGCACTTCACGTCTGGAGCCTATTAGCAAGGAGGAGGTTGAGTCCCCAGCCTCACTGCGCCTCACCCTCGGCAGGCCAAGGGAAATCCTAACCATCTCCGACTGAGTACGCTTAGCCGCCATGTGATGTACTGACTTGTATGATATGTTTATATGTACATAGGCTTTGAGAAGTAGCTTGTTTGCGCATCATGTAGGAACTGGGAGAAGTGCACTAGCCTCAATAACATGTCAGGTATATGTACGCATATCCTGAGTGATGTATTGTATAATTATTGCTTGCATGTAAGTTATGTAATGAGCAGTCCTTCTCCGTGCGCAAACGTTTATTCTCCTGAAAAATCTTGGAGCATTTAAGACTTTTTCCGTCTTCATGAATTTATTGACTTTTGAGACTCAATTTCTTTTCTTATGAGTTTTACAAAATATATCCCCAGAGTAAACAATGTCTCGTCCTTGGACGCGCTCCATGCCAACTCCGCCAGAGCAAAATTATGGCACACAACCAAGCAACAATTTCACACAGGGGCAGTCAAGTCAACAGGACAGTGAAACAGCACTTTCCCAAATGTGCCGTCTTTATGAGCAAAGTCAGCAACAACATCAGGAAATGATGAACCAAGTCATCAATATGGGAAATCACCGTGGACAGTATCAACAACAATCAAAGTTATCTGAGCTACAGAAGACGCGTCCCCAAACATTTTCTCATACTGACAAACCTCTTGAAGCCGAGGACTGGCTTCGAGACATGGAAAGAGAATTAATTATTGCCCAGTGTTCAGATCTTGAGAAAGTGCTATATGCACCGCACTATCTCGCTAGAGCAGCTGCATCATGGTGGGAAAATTTCCTACACATGCGCCCCAACGAAAATAATATAACCTGGGAGGAGTTCAAAGAAGGCTTTCATGGGGCACATATTCCTAAAAGTCTTATGAAGATCAAAAAGAGAGAATTTGACGACCTCAAGCAAAGGACCATGACGGTGTCAGAATACAACAGTCAGTTTACTCTGTTGTCTCGCTACGCCAACGAGGAGCGTATGTCTGAAAGCAAGAAGATGGAAAAATTTCTAGACGGTTTGGCGCCCGCGCTTAAATGCCAGCTGGTTGTGCACACCTTCCCAGATTTTAAAACTCTGGTGGATAAGGCCATTACTTTGGAAAATGAGAGACGCAGCTTGGAAGATTTCCGCAAGCGAAAAAGCGACCAGACTAATCATGCTCGCAACCACCGCAGCAAGACAGATTTTCAGAAAGGTGGGACACCCAAAACCACGACAAACGTCTCACGCCCAATCAAGAATTTCCATGCAAGGGACAAGGAGTTCACATACGCCGAGGCGTTACTTGCTACGCTTGTGGAGAAGAAGGGCACTATGCCAAGCAGTGCCCCAAGCCAAGGAACTCGACCCCAAAGCCGAACAACGGAGGCAATAATTCGGCGCCAAAGCGCAACAATTTCAACCCAAATAACAACCACATGAAGGGTCATCTGAACCACGTGACCAAAGAGGAAGCACAGAATGCCCCAGATATCATACTCGGTACATTTCCTGTCAACACAATACCTGCCATGGTTTTGTTTGATTCTGGAGCTTCTCACTCATTCATTTCGAAAAGTTTTGCCTTGCAAAATAATTTTTCGATGCTTCCCTTGGAAAAATCTATGATCGTCAAGTCGCCTGGCATTAAGCAAGTTACCCAGAGTTATTGCCAATGTGTGGTTATTGAGTTTGAAGGGTTGAAGTTTCACGCCAACCTTATTGTGTTGGAAAATAAAGGACTGGATGTCATCCTAGGGATGGATTGGTTAACCACCAACAAAGGTTTTATTGACTGCTTCAACCGGAACGTAATTCTCACCCACCACCACGGGAAGACAATAAACGTTTCATCCGAAGAAAGAAAAATATCCCGGCAACCGAGATTGAACAAGGTGGATATTTCTGAATTAAGCAAGGTTCCAGTAGTGTGTGAATTTCCATACGTATTTCCCGAAGAACTACTAGGCATGCCACCAGACCGAGAGATAGAATTCAGCATTGAGCTAGCACCCGGAACCGCCCCCATATACAAGAAACCATACAGAATGGCACCATCTGAATTGGTAGAACTGAAGAAGCAAATAAAAGAATTACTGGACAAAGGATATATACGAGCCAGCTCCTCACCTTGGGGTGTGACGCCCGGAAAATTAAGCTACAGTGAACCTCTGCTAATGATGCCATGTCACCTTGATTACTATTGCTAATCTCGCGTTAGTTCGAAAACGGTTCGAATTCAAATTCAAAATTAAGCAAACAATAAAAGTTTTCAAATATGAAAACTAAAATGTTCGGAGTGAGCCACATAATCCATATTAAATATTGGTGAAGAAACCACACTTTTGTAAAGTATTTAAATGCACTATAGTAAGTAAAACAGCAGCCAAACAATTATTTAAATGCGTTTAAATACTAAACAAGTGTTAATCTAGTTTATATAATCACCAAACTTTTTGGAGTAGGTGTCCTATGTTATTATGCTAATTTAGGAGTAGGGGTTATATTTTTGTAAAAATGTTTTGCTAACTAAAATAAATAAAACAGAAGAGAAAATAAGAAAAAAAGCAGAAAACAGAAAAGTTTTAGAAAAGGAAAAGAGGTAGAGGAACTGCTACTGCTGCACCGGGCCCTAGTGGCCACAGTACAGGCCCAGCCCATCCCAGGTCACCCCCTTGCTCTCTGTTCACCAGGCACCCCGTGGACGCAGGAGCGTCGTCCATGGCTGGATAGCCATGGGGCGGCCATCCCGCGCCTCCCCGCCGTCTCTCTGCGCTGGATAAGAATGCCCCGCGACCCCTCTGTCAACCCAAGATCGCTAATCCCTTTCTCCCCCTCGCTCACTCGCTCTCCCGATCCGGAGCTCACATCCGAGCTGTCGTCGCCGCGTCGACGTCGATGTCGATGCCGTGCACCGGAGCCTCCCCGCGGCGCCAGAAGCTTCCCAGGAGAGGGGCCCCTTCGTCGTTGTTCTGTACGGCAAGCGGATCTAGCTGGAGCTCCCTGGAGCCGCCGCCATCGACCCTTCCTCTTCGACCATGGACGTTTGCTCCGTCTCGTCGATCTGCTACCTCCGGTCCTCCCCGAACCACCCCGAGCTCGCCATCGCCTTCCCCTCGGCGAGCCGCACCCATTCCCCCCTTTCCTCCCTCGGATTTGTTGTCGTATGAGCCCCACCCCCGAGTTCCTGCCGCCATGACCGAGGCTTGGTCCGGGCCGCGCCCCTCGTCGGTATTGCTCCTGCTGTTGTCGCCTAGCTCGTGCACGCCTTTGCCTAGCTTCGTCGCACCCCACAGTGGTGCCCGAGCCCACTGCCGCCCGAGCTTGCGGCCCCGCCTTCCCTCTCGCACGCCCGAGCACGTCAGCAGCGCCGTCGCCGCCACCGCCGCTGCTTAACATCGTCGCCGCCTCCTGTTGCTGCCGCCCAGCCTCTGCCTCCGCTCCCCCTGTCGCCCGCTACCTCCCCGTTGCGGCCGGCGCTCTCCTCCGCCCTGGCCAGCGCCTGGGGCCAACCGGGGTTCGCCCGCTCCAGACGCCCGTCGCTCCCGTTCGGGCGCCCCGCCCCGCAGCTCGCCCGATCGCTAGGCTCCGATAGGCCTATGACGTTGGGGCCCCACACCCAAAACAAAAAAGGATTTAAAAATAAAATAATAAAATTAATTAATTAATTAAGTAATCTTGTTTAGTTAACTAATTAACTCTAATTAACCTGCTAATTAAATGTTATTTGTTAGTCTTCAGCCTATGACATGTGGGACCCACCGTCAGTTTGGCCAGTCTGTTGACTGCTGACGTCATGCTGACGTCAATATGCACTGTTCCGGATAAGGTTGAATTAAATTAATTAAATAAATTCTAAAAATGTTTTAAAACTTTAGAAAATCATATAAGATAAACCGTAGCTCAGATGGAAATACTTTCTACATGAAAGTTGCTCAGAACGACGAGACGATTCCGGATACGCAACCCGTTCGTCCGCCACACCCCCCTAACCTATCGAACTCGCAACTTTCCCCCTCCGGCTCCTCTGCCCGAAAACGCGAAACACCGGGAATACTTTCCCGGATGCTTCCCCCCTTCACCGGTATCACCTCATACCGCGTTAGGGCACCCCTAGCACCGTTACTTGCCTTGTCATGCATCGTTATGCATCTGTTTGCATGGTATTCATTGTTTCTTCCCCCTCTTCTTCCGCTAGACACCGAGACCGACGCTGCTGCTGCACAGTTCGACTACGGAGTTGACGACCCCTCCTTCTTGTCTGAGCAACCGGGCAAGCCCCCCCTTTGATCACCAGATATCGCCTACTCTTCTCTATACTGCTTGCATTAGAGTAGTGTAGCATGTTACTGCTTTCAGTTAATCCTATACTGCTGCATAGCCTGTCCTTGCTACTACTGTTGTTACCTTTACCCGCTATCCTACTGCTTAGTATAGGATGCTAGTGTTCCATCAGTGGCCCTACACTCTTGTCCGTCTGCCATGCTATACTATCGGGCCGTGATCACTCGGGAGGTGATCACGGGTATATACTATATACTTTATACATGATACATGTGGTGACTAAAGTCGGGTCGGCTTGTGGAGCACCCGCGAGTGGATCTTTGAGGCGGAGCGACAGAGCAGGTTGAGACCGCCTAGGAGAGAGGTGGGCCTGGCCCTGTTCGGCGTTTGCAGATACTTAACACGCTTAACGAGATCTTGGTATTTGATGTGAGTCTGGCCATTTGGTCTATACGCACTAACCAACTACGTGGGAAAGATATGGGCACTCGACGTCGTGGTATTAGCCAAAGCACTTCGTGACGTCAGCGACTGAGCGGCGCGCGCCAGATTGGAACGTAAGCCTGCTCTTGTATTAAGGGGGCTAGTTCTCCTTCCGGCCGTGTACGCAACGTGCAGGTGTGCTAAGGGCGATGGGCCCAGACCCCTGTGCGCTTAGGTTTAGACCGGCGTGCTGGCCTCTCTTTTGTGCCTAGGTGGGGCTGCGACGTGTTGATCTTCCGCGGCCGGGCATGACCCAGGAAAGTGTGTCCGGCCAAATGGGATCAAGCGTGTTGGGTTATGTGGTGCACCCTGCAGTGAAGTTAATCTATTGAATAGCCGTGATCTTGATAACAGGACGACTTGGAGTTGTACCTTGACCTTATGACAACTAGAACCGGATACTTAATAAAACACACCCTTCCAAGTGCCAGATACAACCCGGTGGTCGCTCTCTCTCAGGGTTACGAGGAGGGGATCGCCGGGTAGGATTATGCTATGCGATGCTACTTGGAGGACTTGATCTACTCTCGCTACATGCTGCAAGGCGGAGGCTGCGAGCGTAGTCTTCGACATGATTAGCTATCCCCCTCTTATTCTGGCATTCTGCAGTTCAGTCCACTGATATGGCCCTTTACACATATATCCATGCATATGTAGTGTAGCTCCTTGCTTGCGAGTACTTTGGATGAGTACTCACGGTTGCCTTGTTTCCCCTTTTCCCCCTTTCTTTACCTGATTGCTGCGACTGCACGCGATGGAGCCTGGAGCGACGCCACCATCGGCGGCGACTCCCACTACTGGAGGTGCCTACTACTACGTGCAGCCCGTGGCGGCGACCAGGTGAGTAGTTTAGGAGGATCCAGGCAGGAGGCCCGCGCCTCTTTCGATCTGTATCCCAGTTTGTGCTAGCCTTCTTAAGGCAAACTTGTTTAACTTATGTCTATACTCAGATATTGTTGCTTCCGCTGACTCGTCTATGATCGAGCACTTATATTCGAGCCCTCGAGGCCCCTGGCTTGTACTATGATGCTTGTATGACTTGTTTATGTTTTAGAGTTGTGTTGTGATATCTTCCCGTGAGTGCCTGATCTTGATCGTACACATTCGCGTGCATGATTAGTGTACGATTGAATCGGGGGCGTCACAAGTTGGTATCAGAGCCGACTGCATGTAGGACTCCCCCTTCCAACTCCTTGGCCGAAGTCGAGTCTAGACGTTGCAAAAACTTTTACTAACATGGCTGTGTGTCTTACGGGCACACGTCGCCATTGGATGGTATTAGCATCTTTTACTCCTCGTCTGTACTCTGGGACTCTAATCTCTCTTCTATTTGGGTTAAATTATTTTGCTAAAATTCTAACATTCGGATCTCGTTGTCACTTTCACCCCGGAGAGCCCCTTATTATTGATGATCGTCTGCTGCACCAGAAGACCCCGAAGATACTCTCCGCTGTTAACCCGAGAAATTGTGTTCATCGCGTTTGCAATTCCCCTTCCACTGTCAACCCTTATGGATAACTACTTGTAGTTGTTATTCTTACATTCATCCCCAGTTGGTCTTGTTATTACAAGATACCCTGAAACACTCGTCGTTGTTTCGATAATCCTTTGAGCTTACTGCCTCGCTGTTCATTGACACCTGAATACCCCTACGGTTAATTCTCGCACTTGTTGAGTATCCGCTCATCCCCCAGTTGTTCATGTGTTACACAAAAGTCTTCGAAATACCATTCAATCTTCCGAAAATCCTCCGCAACCTATTGCTCTGGAATTTCTTGTTTGCTTTCAATATGATTAGTCCCATAAGTATAATAATCTTATTGGCATCCTTTGTCACCATCATTTTTGAGTCCATTGATTTCAATACATTGTGAATGTTCATAATCATCAGTCGAATCCTAGGATTATCTTTCCGGCCCAGACGTCATTTTGAACATGAGTTGGTTCTCGACCTAACTATCTGTCGTTGATTGTGCCTCTGGTATATTCAATTGACCCATCCTTGATCAAAGCGCCTGCTTCTGATCCTTTGTTTTGGAAATCATAATTCCTTTGCATTTAAGCTTTGAATTATTCAGATGATTCCATAACCGGTTGCATTTGCATTCCCTCCTCTTCTGGTTGAGTATCGATACTCACATCAGATCCTTTGTGGACCATCAAGTCCTTTGTTGGATTATTATCCGACAGTGTCCTTCACATTTGATCACTTTGTGAGTTCTTCCCCTGATACATAATGCCTTTGCTAAATTGTATCCTCTACTTTCTCAACCATGCTCTGTTGTCGAGCTGGAATAAATTACTCCTGAAGTCTGTGTTATATGTTCCTAAGATGCCCAGATGGGTTGAACCTATGCCTTTTTCGAATCAGTGTGAACCCGGAAACTACTACGGGTCATACTCTACTGGTGTTATGTCAGATAAAATTTCGATACTACAACCAATGTCATTTTCGAAATACGAGAGGTGAATGAAAGGTTATGCGTTGAACAAGTGGGAGTCGACCCTGAACCTTTGAGTTCATGCCCATGGACACGATGTAGATCCTATCATGGAAGCTTCTTGTAATAATAACTATTTCCTTGATAATAATATCCTTGGTATCGGTGAATTGATCCTTTGCAACCGTGGTTCCGACCATGATTGTTCTCCTTTGATTCCATTTCTCAGACAAGATGAAGTACTTGTCTTCTGCAGATCATTTCACGTGTCCACCGTCTACTCTGCTCTACAGTCGAGTATTACACTCTGGTATCTCGAGGATATCACCGAACTACATAACTTCTTGTGAGTTGTTCATCAACTATTATTTCTCGATGATTCCAATTTCTTCGGGTTTTGAGTTGTTTGTCACTCGGAACACCGATAACTGAATCGAGTCTGTTCTACGATTCAACAACTTTTAGTAATCTTCTTTACTTACGGGTTTGTACCCGATCACGTCATTCCTAGCCTGTTCGGCTATATCATTATCATGCTAAACTTTAACTGTGCTACCTGGTCTGTAATCCCGGAGCACAACTTTCGATGATGAGCTAAGCTTACGTCGATCTTCCTCGTCATATCAGTTCGCCTTGGACAACAAGCTTGATATCAAGTTTGTGCCCTATCCATGGTTCCAATAACCTTCCGCTTCATCATTCCTTTGACTTGATGTCGTCGCTGATTGATTACATCTTCATGAAATCTATCAACAAATGTGTCGTGATCATCATCAACCTTATGAGCTCTTCCAGGATATCAATTGAGTTCATGATGAGAAATACCATCCTTGCCCCAATGATTTGTGTTATCTTTGACCACTTTATTGCCTTCCGTTCAACACAAACTTGTTCGTGTTTTGTTTTATACCTTGAGCTCCCTGCTATCCAGCATTTGTTCTTCTTTACCTTGGAGTATTACCATCTTTTAATATCAAGGATGTTGTGAGAACTGCTCCACCTCTTAAGGAATTCTTGGTATTGTGATGCTTCTCACCGTCACCATTCTTTCTTGGTCCTCGTGTTGATTCCAACCGGTGTACCAACTAGTGAACGGTGATGTTTGAATTCTGCCCTTCTAGCAACCCTATTGCTTTGAAGTTAATGGTCGGCCATTCATTCTTAGACTATTGATTATTGAACCACCATTCTGACATTGGTCGTGCAGCCCAACCCATATTTCGGGCGCACCAACCAATGTTTAATTGTGTATGTTTTCCTCTAGCATGCTTCATTATATCATTTGATCTGACAAATGCTATCTCCTTATCCACATAATTGAGGAGATGCATCCTTTTGGATACCTCGTTGAATTATCGCTGAGTCCGTCAGCCACTTCCTCATCATCTCCTTGGTTTTATGATGAACTCTGGTTTCGGAACTGGCTTTCATGGTTCATTTCCCGAGAATCTTAAGACGTCCTTGCGTTAATTTGTGTTGCATCTTTTCTTCTCGGGCATCCAGAGTCTGAGGTATCCTGACACCAATCAGATCTGAAACTCGGTAAGATATGATGGTTGGAACATTTTCCAAGAGTCATAGCATTGGTCTTTATATGGCCCGGTAAGGTGACGTCATGCGCCTAGCACATCTGGCCAGAGACCTATTTTTATAGTTTCCATTTTAGCAAGGATTGCCATTCTTCCATGAGGTGTAAGACTTATTCTATGAGTTGTTCCTAATGGATCCTTTGTGTATCCAAAGTCCGACCTTTGCTTGAAGACCATGTCAATGCTATCTCGAAGCATGTCTATGGTACTCCGATTTTCAACAGGAACATTTGAAGCCCAATGCTAAATGTTTCCTGCTCAATTATCCAAACACCGCTTTATGGATAATGTCATGAAAATTCTCTCCCCTACCTAAAGGGTTTTCTATGTTATAACCTGTCATGGATATCATGCTATGTTTCTCCTTGGGGAGTATATACCCCTGAATAATGTGTTTAAACACATTTTCCTTTCCATTGTACTATTTAATCTGATGATCACCTTTTCCTTTCCATTGTTCTGTTTAACCTTTCTGGTGATCTATATGATCTAAGCAGTAATATTCTTCTGCTTATGTAAATACCTCGGTGTACCATCCTGTCTAGTGTAACCCTGTTACTATTGTTGATGACATTCCGGTAATCACCGATGGACGAGAACCTTGCCTATTGGTCCGCCTCGTTTCAACTAGCAGGAAAATGGTTCTGTTCGTCCCTCGCCCTTGGTACCAACGATGTTGCCGACATAACTGACAGGCTATTCTCTGGCATGCGTTGCTATAATAACCGTGCCAGAGGTCAACGCCCTTCCTTATTTTTAACCAACATGGTGGGCCCATAACCCACAGTTCCCAGGATCGAAACCTGACTCCCCTGTACAACCATGTTTCTAATGGTTATTGCTCACGCTTGGCTTTGTATTTAATTCACGGGTCACCTTCCTAGTGCTCAATTCTGGCATCAGACACAATAATTATTCCGTTGCTTTGAAACCCCTTTCACCTTCTGACTAGGCATTGAAGGATTGCCTGGATGCTTGAAACTTCTTATTGTACGTTCGAACTTTACTCTCGATGTGTTTTATTTCTTCAAACTCGAGAGGTACTCATATGCTCCTTCATGGGTTAATCCCAGATTATTACCCTTATAGCATTCTGTCGTTGTCGATCTGCACCGTTACCTATTCGTAAGTACGATGGAACCCCCGAAGAAAGGATGCCGACTTCATCTTGATGACTTGAAGCAGAAAAATGAAGACATCAATATAATGGATCGACCACTTCGAGAAGAGCAACCAAGACCGAGGAGATCTGTTAGAATTTCGTAACTAGACCTCCCCCCTTTCTCTACTTCTTAAATCTCGGGACGAGATTTCTTGTAGTGGAGGAGAATTGTGACGCCCGGAAAATTAAGCTACAGTGAACCTCTGCTAATGATGCCATGTCACCTTGATTACTGTTGCTAATCTCGCGTTAGTTCGAAAACGGTTCGAATTCAAATTCAAAATTAAGCAAACAATAAAAGTTTTCCAATATGAAAACTACAATGTTCGGAATGAGCCACATAATCCATATTCAATATTGGTGAAGAAACCACACTTTTGTAAAGTATTTAAATGCACTATAGTAAGTAAAACAGCAGCCAAACAATTATTTAAATGCGTTTAAATACTAAACAAATGTTAATCTAGTTTATATAATCACCAAACTTTTTGGAGTAGGTGTCCTATGATATTATGCTAATTTAGGACTAGGGGTTATATTTTTGTAAAAATGTTTTGCTAACTAAAATAAATAAAACAGAAGAGAAAATAAGAAAAAAGCAGAAAACAGAAAACTTTTAGAAAAGGAAAAGAGGTAGAGGAACTGCTACTGCTGCACCGGGCCCTAGTGGCCACAGTACAGGCCCAGCCCATCCCCGGTCACCCCCTTCCTCTCTGTTCACCAGGCACCCCGTGGACGCAGGAGCGTCGTCCATGGCCGGAAAGCCACGGGGCGGCCATCCCGCGCCTCCCCGCCGTCTCTCTGCGCTGGATAAGAATGCCCCGCGACCCCTCTGTCAAACCTAGATCGCTAATCCCTTTCTCCCCCTCGCTCACTCGCTCTCCCGATCCGGAGCTCACATCCGAGCTGTCGTCGCCGCGTCGACGTCGATGTCGATGTCGTGCACCGGAGCCTCCCCGCGGCGCCAGAAGCTTCCCAGGAGACGGGCCCCTTCGTCGTCGTTCTGTACGGCAACCGGATCTTGCTGGAGCCCCCTGGAGCCGCCGCCATCGACCCTTCCTCTTCGACCATGGACGTCTGCTCCGCCTCGTCGATCTGCTACCTCCGGTCCTCCCCGAACCACCCCGAGCTCGCCATCGCCTTCCCCTCGGTGAGCCGCACCCATTCCCCCCTTTTCCCCTCGGATTTGTTGTCGTATGAGCCCCACCCCTGAGTTCCTGCCGCCATGACCGAGGCTTGGTCCGGGCCGCGCCCCTCGTCGGTATTGCTCATGCTGTTGTCGCCTCGCTCGTGCGCGCCTTTGCCTAGTTTCATCGCACCCCACGGTGGTGCCGAGCCCATGCCGCTGGCGTGCGGCCCGCTTTCCTCTCTGCGCCCGAAACACGCCAAAGCGCCGTCGCCGCCACCGCCGCTGCTTAATGCCGTCGCCGCCTCCTGTTGCTGCCGCCCATCCTCTGCCTCCGCTCCCCCTGTCGCCCGCTGCCTACCCCCCAGTTGCGGCCGGCTCTCTCCTCCGCCCCGGCCAGCGCCTGGGGCCAACCCGGGTTCGCTCGCTCCAGACGCCCGTCGCTCCCGTTCGGGCGCCCCGCCCCGCTGCTCGCCCGATCCGCTAGGTTCCGATGGGCCTATGACGTTGGGGCCCCACTCCCAAAAAAAAAGGATGTAAAAATAAAATAATATAATTAATTAATTAATTAATCTTGTTTAGTTAACTAATTAACTCTAATTAACCTGCTAATTAAATGTTAACAAATTGTTAGTCTTCAGCCTATGACATGTGGGACCCACCGTCAGTTTGACCAGTCTGTTGACTGCTGAAGTCATGCTGACGTCAGCATGCACTGTTCCGGATAAGGTTGAATTAAATTAATTAAATAAATTCTAAAAATGTTTTAAAACTTTAGAAAATCATATAAGATAAACCGTAGCTCAGATGGAAATACTTTCTACATGAAAGTTGCTCAGAACGAGGAGACGATTCCGGATACGCAACCCGTTCGACCACCACACCCCCTAACCTATCAAACTCGCAACTTTCCCCTCCGGCTCCTCTGCCCGAAAACGCGAAACACCGGGAATACTTTCCCGGATGCTTCCCCCCTTCACCGGTATCACCTCATACCGCGTTAGGGCACCCCTAGCACCGTTACTTGTCTTGTCATGCATCGTTATGCATCTGTTTGCATGGTATTCATTGTTTCTTCCCCCCTCTTCTTCCGCTAGACACCGAGACCTACGCTGCTGCTGCACAGTTCGACTGCGGAGTTGGCGACCCCTCCTTCTTGTCTGAGCAACCAGGCAAGCCCCCCCTTTGATCACCAGATATCGCCTACTCTTCTCTATACTTCTTGCATTAGAGTAGTGTAGCATGTTCTTTGCTTTCAGATTAATCCTATCTGCTGCATAGCTTTGTCCTTGCTACTATTGTTGTTACCTTTACTGCTATCCTACTCCTTAGTATAGGATGCTAGTGTTCCATCAGTGGCCCTACACTCTTGTCCGTCAGCCATGCTATACTATCGGGCCGTGATCACTCGGGAGGTGATCACGGGTATATACTATATACTTTATACATGATACATGTGGTGACTAAAGTCGGGTCGGCTTGTGGAGCACCCGCGAGTGGATCTTTGAGGCGGAGCGACAGGGCAGGTTGAGACCGCCTAGGAGAGAGGTGGGCCTGGCCCTATTCGGCGTTCGCGGATACTTAACACGCTTAACGAGATCTTGGTATTTGATCTAAGTCTGGCCATTTAGTCTATACGCACTAACCAACTACGTGGGAAAGATATGGGCACTCGACGTCGTGGTATCAGCCGAAGCACTTTGTGACGTCAGCGACTGAGCGGCGCGCGCCGGATTGGAACGTGGGGGCCCAGTAGGTGGCACTTCCTGGCCCATTGTAGGGTTTCTAGTCGTATTCAGGCCGTGGGGGCGCAGTAGGTGGCACTTTTTTGGTTTTTTTGTTTTATTTGTTGCTTTATTTAGTTTATTTTGTTTCTATTTACAACAAAATACTTATTGTTGCTATATTTATTTATTTTCCAGTTTTTTGTTTTGTTTTCTGCATCATTTATTTTCTATTGTTTTTTGCTTTATTTTTTAATTCTTTTTGCTTTTAGTTTTAGAAAAATTATAAACTTTCTGTTTGTGCCATTAGTTTTCAAATTTGAAAACACTTTTTGTTTTCTTTGTTGCTTTATTCATTTTATTTTGTTTCTACTTACAACAAATTACTTCTTATTGCTATTTCTATTTTTTTCTGCATTATTTATTTTCTTTTGTTTTTTGCTTTATTTTTTAATTTTTTTGCTTTTAGTTTTAGAAAATTATAAACTTTCTGTTATTGCCATTAGTTTTCAAATTTGAAAACACTTTTTTGTTTTCTTTGTTGCTTTATTTATTTTATTTTGTTTCTACTTACAACAAAATACTTATTGTTGCTATTTTATTTTTTTACAGTTTTTTGTTTTGTTTTCTGCATTATTTATTTTCTTTTGGTTTTTGCTTTATTGTTTAATTCTTTTTGCTTTTAGTTTTAGAAAAAGTATAAACTTTCTGTTAGTGCCATTAGTTTTAGACTTTCTGTTTGTGCCATTAGTTTTCAAATTTGAATAGTTAAAATTTAAATTCTTTGAAATTCATAGTTTTCAAATGAACTCTGAAAAAGTTGGCATAGCATGTGCATGTACAAAACAGACAATGGTATCATACTCGTCTGTTACAAAGTTGGCATGGTATCATCATACTAGTTCCGGGAGAAAGTCTTCATTTTTTCTGAGCTTGTGTCATTTGCTTATTGCGCCGTAACCATGGATAATCTTCATCGTTTATCAGGATGCTTGGGTCAGCCTCGACTTTGAAGGGAGGAATTTCATGAAACTTTTCATACTCTTCAGACATGTCTGTCTTGCCCTCCAATCCCAGGATGTCCCTTTTCCCTGAAAGAACTATGTGGCGCTTTGGCTCATCGTATGATGTATTCGCTTCCTTATCTCTTCTTTTCCTCGGTCTGGTAGACATGTCCTTCACATAGATAACCTGTGCCACATCATTGGCTAGGACAAACGGTTCGTCAGTATACCCAAGATTTTTCAGATCCACTGTTGTCATTCCGTACTGTGGTTCTACCTGTACCCCGCCTCCTGACAGATTGACCCACTTGCACTTAAACAAAGGGACCTTAAAATGTACTCCGTAGTCAACTTCCCGTATGTCTACTATGTAACCGTAATATGTGTCCTTTCCCCTGTCAGTTGCGGCATCAAAAGCGGACACCGCTGTTTTGGTTGGTGCTCTTTTGATCTTGGTCAATCTTGTAAAATGTATTCCCATTTATCTCGTATCCTTTCCAAATCATTACAGTCAAAGATGATCCCCTGGACAACAAGTACAGCTCATCACAAACAGTGTTGTCACCTCTGATACATGTTTCCAACCAACTGCTGAAAGTCCTGATGTGTTCACATGTAATCCAGTCATCGCACTGCTCCGGGTGTTTGGAGCGCAGACTGTTCTTGTGTTCATCGACATACGGGGTCACCAAGGTAGAGTTCTGTAGAACTGTGTAGTGTGCTTGAGACCAAGAACATCCGTCCCTGCATATTATTGAGTCCCATCCAAGCGTTTCTTTTCCAGTCAGTCTCCCCTCATACCGCGATTTAGGGAGACCTATGTTCTTAAGGCCAGGAATGAAGTCAACACAAAACCCGATGACATCCTCTGTTTGATGGCCCATGGAGATGCTTCCTTCGGCCTAGCGATTACAAACATATTTCTAGGACTCCATGAACCTCTCAAAGGGGTACATATTGTGTATAAATCGGTCCCAGAATGACAATCTAAATCGACTAGATGAACTAGGGCGTGCGTCATGATATTGAAGAAGGATGGTACGATTTCGGATCGATCACCTTACGAGATATTGCATTGAGGAATGCACATAGCTTCACAATGGCTAATCGGACGTTTTCGGTAGAAGCCCCTCAATCCAACCGGATGTAGTTGCGTCATAATCACGTGGCAGTCATGAGACTTTAGGTTCTGGAACTTTTTCTCTGGCATATTTATTATACCCTTTATATTCGACGAGAAGCCAGTCGGGACCTTCATACTGAGCAGGCATTCAAAGAAGATTTCTTTCTCTTCTTTCGTAAGAGCGTAGCTGGCAGGACCTTCATATTGCTTCAGAGGCATGCCCTCTTTTTCGTGCAAGCGTTGCAGGTCCAACCGTGCCTCAGGTGTATCTTTTGTCTTCCCATACACGCCCAAGAAGCCTAGCAGGTTCACGCAAAGGTTCTTCGTCACGTGCATCACGTCAATCGAAGAGCGGACCTCTAGGTCTTTCCAGTAGGGTAGGTCCCAAAATATAGATTTCTTCTTCCACATGGGTGCGTGATTGTCGGCGTCATTCGAACAGCTAGTCCGCGGGACCCTTTCCAAAGATTACGTGTAAATCATTGACCATAGCAAGTACGTGATCTCCGGTACGCATGGTGGGCTTCTTCCGGTGATCTGCCTCGCCTTTGAAATGCTTGCCTTTCTTTCGACATTGATGGTTGGTCGGAAGAAATCGACGATGGCCCATGTACACATTCTTCCTGCAGCTTCCCAGGTATATACTATCGGTGTCAAGTAAACAGTGTGTGCATGCGTGGTATCCCTTGTTTGTCTGTCCTGAAAGGTAACTGAGAGCGGGCCAATCGTTGATGGTCACGAACAGCAACGCCTTTAGGTGAAATTCCTCCTTTTTGTGCTCATCCCACGTACGTACACCGTTTCCATTCCACAGCTGTAAAAGTTCTTCAACTAATGGCCATAGGTACACATCAATGTCGTTGTCGGGTTGCTTAGGGCCTTGGATGAGAACTGGCATCATAATGAACTTCCGCTTCATGCACATCCAAGGAGGAAGGCTATACATACATAGAGTCATGGGCCAGGTGATGTGATTGCTGCTCTGCTCCCTGAAAGGATTAATGCCATCTGCGCTTAAAGCAAACCATACGTTCCTTGGGTCCTTTGCAAACTCATCCTAGTACTTTCTCTTGATTTTTCTCCACTGCGACCCGTCAGCGGGTGCTCTCAACTTCCCGGCTTTCTTACGGTCCTCACTGTGCCATCGCATCAACTTGGCATGCTCTCCGTTTCTGAACAGACGTTTCAACCGTGGTATTATAGGAGCATACCACATCACCTTCGCAGGAACCCTCTTCCTGGGAGGCTCGCCGTCAACATCACCAGGCTCATCTCGTCTGATCTTATACCGCAATGCACCGCATACCGGGCATGCGTTCAGATCCTTGTATGCACCGCGGTAGAGGATGCAGTCATTAGGGCATGCATGTATCTTCTCCACCTCCAATCCTAGAGGGCATACGACCTTCTTTGCTGCGTATGTACAGTCGGGCAATTCGTTATCCTTTGGAAGCTTCTTCTTCAGTATTTTCAATAGCTTCTCAAATCCTTTATCAGGCACAGCATTCTCTGCCTTCCACTGCAGCAGTTCCAGTACGGTACCGAGCTTTGTGTTGCCATCTTCGCAATTGGGGTACAACCCTTTTTTGTTCCTCTAACATGCGATCGAACTTTAGCTTCTCCTTTTAACTTTCGCATTGCGTCCTTGCATCGATAATGACCCGACGGAGATCATCATCATCGGGCACATCATCTGGTTCCTCTTGATCTTCAGCAGCTTTGCCCGTTGCAGCACCATCGTGCACATCGTCTGTTTCCTCTTGATGTTCAGTAGCATCACCGTATTCAGGGGGCACATAGTTGTCATCGTACTCTTCTTCTTCGCCGTCTTCCATCATAACCCCTATTTCTCCGTGCCTCGTCCAAACATTATAGTGTGGCATGAAGCCCTTGTAAAGTAGGTGGGTGTGAAGGATTTTCTGGTCAGAGTAAGACTTCGTATTCCCACATATAGGGCATGGACAACACATAAAACCATTCTGCTTGTTTGCCTCAGCAACTTCGAGAAAATCATGCACGCCCTTAGTGTACTCGGAGGTGTGTCTGTCACCGTACATCCATTGCTGGTTCATCTGCGTGCATTATATATAATTAAGTGTGTCAAAAATCATTACAGAACATCATGAATAGATAATTAAGTGACCAAATTAATAGAAGTTCATCATCACATAAAAACCAAGGTACATACATAGTTCTCATCTAACAACATAAAGCTCTGCAGAGCATCTAAATTAATTAAACCATACCTTGAAACTACGTAAAACATTTCAATGCGAAAACAAATGCGATCATAATCGCAACCAAGGTAACAAATGATACAACGGCATAATGATACCAAGCCTCGGTATGAATGGCATATTTTCTAATCCTTCTAATCTTCAAGCGCATTGCATCCATCTTGATCTTGTGATCATCGACGACATCCGCAACATGCAACTCCAATATCATCTTCTCCTCCTCAAGTTTTTTTATTTTTTCCTTCAAGAAATTGTTTTCTTCTTCAACTAAATTTAACCTCTCGACAATAGGGTCGGTTGGAATTTCCGGTTCAACAACCTCCTAGATAAATAAAATTTATGTCACGTTGGTCGGCATAATTTTCATAAACAATAAATGAACCAATAGTTATGAAAAGATAATATATACGACATCCGAATCATAGACAGGACGAGGGCCGACGGGGGCGGATACCAAAACCATCGCACTATATAAGATGCAATAATAAAAATAAGAAAATAATACAAGTATCTATCTAAACATACAAGTAAGAATATTTTTCCTTTCAGAAAGAAGATAAGAACAAGAGGCTCACCACGGTGGTGCCGGCTATGAGATCGGTGCGGGTGATCGACGGTGATGAAGACGGGGACGGGGTGTGACGGACCGCTAAACCTAGATAAATATTGAGGAAAATGGAGCTTGGCGGTCGAGCTTGGAGAGGAGAAACCTTAAGTAGTGTGGCTCGGGCATTCCATCGAACACCTTGTGTGCATAGGAGGTGAGCTAGAGCACCACCAAGCCCTCTCCCCCTCGGCCAGAAAAAATAGAGCAGTGTGCTCTACTCTTGCGCGAGGGGGTATATATAGGCACCACTATTGGTCCCGGTTGGTGGCATGAACCGGGACTAAAGGGAAGCCTTTGGTGCCGGTTCAAGCCACCAACCGGGACCAATAGTGGTGGGCCAAGAGCCAGGCCCATTGGTCCCGGTTCGTCCCACCAACCGGGACCAAAAGGTCCGGACGAACCAGGAGCAATGGCCCACGTGGCCCGGCCGGCCCCCTGTGCTCACGAACCGGGACAAATAGCTCCATTGGTCCCGGTTCTGGATTGAACCGGGACTAATGGGCTGAACCGGCCTGGGCCATTGCCCCCTTTTCTACTAGTGTATGGATCCTCCTTTGATAATTGTTTGAGCAACCTTGATCGAGTTTTACAGAGATGCGTAGACACTAGTATCATTCTGAATTGGGAAAAGTGTCACTTTATGGTTAATGAAGGCATTGTCTTGGGGCATAAGATTTTCGAGAGAGGTATTGAAGTTGATAAAGCTAAAGTTGATGCTATTGAAAAGATGCCATGTCCCAAGGACATAAAAGGTATAAGGAGTTTCCTTGGTCATGCCTGTGTTTACAGGAGGTTCATTAAGGACTTCTCTAAGATCTCTAGGCCTCTGACTAATTTATTGCAAAAAGATATTCCTTTTCTCTTTGATGATGATTGTGTAGAAGCATTTGAAATACTTAAGAAAGCTTTGATCACTTCACCTGTTGTTCAGCCACCTGATTGGAATTTACCTTTTGAAATTGTGTGTGATGCTAGTGATTATGCTGTAGGTGCTGTTCTAGGGCAAAGAGTTGATAAGATATTGAATGTTATCCAGTATGCTAGTAAGACTCTTGATACTGCCCAAAGAAATTATGCTACTACTGAAAAATAATTCTTAGCAGTTGTGTTTGCATGTGATAAGTTTAGACCTTATATTGTTGATTCCAAAGTTACTATTCACACTGATCATGCTGCTATTAAATATCTTATGGAAAAGAAAGATTCTAAGCCTAGACTCATTAGATGGGTTCTCCTGCTCCAAGAGTTTAATTTGCATATTATTGATAGAAAGGGAGCTGAGAACCCCGTTGCAGATAACTTGTCTAGGTTAGAGAATGTTCTGGATGACCCACTGCCTATTGATGATAGCTTTCCTGATGAACAATTAGCGGTCATTAATGCTTCTCGTACTGCTCCATGGTATGCTAATTATGCTAATTATATTGTTGCTAAATTTTTACCACCTAGTTTCACATACCAGCAAAAGAAAAAGTTCTTTTATGATTTAAGACATTACTTTTGGGATGACCCACACCTTTATAAAGAAGGGGTAGATGGTTTTATTAGACGTTGCGTACCTGAGCATGAACAGGAACATATCCTACGCAAGTGTCACTCTGAATCATATGGAGGACACCACGCTGGAGATAGAACTGCACATAAGGTACTACAATCTAGTTTTTATTGGCCTACTCTCTTCAAAGATGCTCGTAAGTTTGTCTTATCTTGTGATGAATGCCAAAGAATTGGTAATATTAGTAGACGTCAAGAAATTCCTATGAATTATTCTCTTGTTATTGGACCGTTTGATGTTTGGGGTTTTAATTATATGGGACCTTTTCCTGCCTCTAATGGTTATACACATATTTTAGTTGATGATGATTACGTTACTAAGTGGGTAGAAGCTATTCCAACTAGTAGTGCTGATCATAACACTTCTATTAAAATGCTTAAAGAAGTTATTTTTCCGAGGTTTGGAGTCCCTAGATATCTTATGACTGATGGTGGTTCACATTTTATTCATGGTGCTTTCCGTAAGATGCTTGTTAAGTATGATGTCAATCATAGAATCGCATCTCCTTATCATCCTTAGTCTAGTGGTCAAGTAGAGTTGAGCAATAGAGAGCTCAAATTAATTTTGCAAAAGACTGTTAATAGATCTATAAAGAATTGGTCCAAAAAACTTGATGATGCATTATGGGCCTATAGAACTGCATACAAAAATCCTATGGGTATGTCTCCATATAAGATGGTTTATGGAAAAGCATGTCATTTACCTCTTGAACTTGAACATAAATCATATTGGGCTATTAAAGACCTCAATTATGACTTCAAACTTGCCGGTGAGAAGAGGTTGTTTGATATTAGCTCACTTGATGAATGCAGAGCCCAAGCTTATGAGAATGCCAAGCTATTCAAAGAAAAAGTCAAGCGCTGGCATGATAAAAGGATACAAAACCGTGAGTTTAACGTAGGTGATTATGTGTTATTATTCAACTCTCGTTTAAGATTTTTTGCAAGAAAGCTTCTCTCTAAATGGGAAGGCCCCTACGTTATCGAGGAGGTCTATCGTTTTGGTGCCATAAAGATCAACAACTTCGAAGGCACAAGTCTGAGGGTGGTAAACGGCCAAAGAATTAAACATTATATTTCAGGTAATCCTATTAATGTTGACACTAATATAATAGAAACCGTAACCCCAGAGGAATACATAAGGGACACTTTCCAGAACGTTCCAGACTCCAAAAAGGAATAGGTATGTGGTACGGTAAGTAAACCGACTCCAAAACAACTCCAATGGCAATTTTTATCAGTTTTGGATTATTTAAGAATTTTAGGAAGAAAGAAGTAGTCCGAAAGGGACACGAGGCCCCCACAAGTGTGGAAGGCGCACCCACCCTTACTGGGCGCGCCCCCCTATCTCATGGGCACCTCGTGTGCCTCCCGGACTCCGTTTTCTTGCACATTACGTATTTTGGTCGGTAAAAATTCATTATATATACTCCCGAAGGTTTTGACCACCGTATCACGCAAATATCCTCCGTTTTTGTTTCGAGTTGTTTCCTGTTGCAGATCAAGAGCAAGATGTCTTCTCAGGAGTCAGTCGGGGAGAGTAGGGTGTCGGTATCAAAACCGGCGGATCTCGGGTAGGGGGTCCCGATCTGTGCGTCTTAGGTTGATGGTAACAGGAAGCAAGGGACACAATGTTTACCCAGGTTCGGGCCCTCTCAATGGAGGTAAAACCCTACTTCCTGCTTGATTAATATTGAAGATATGAGTAGTACAAGAGTAGATCTACCACGAGATCGTAGAGGCTAAACCCTAAGAGCTAGCCTATGATGGTATGATTGTAATTGTGATCGGCCTTCTAAGGAGCATCCTCTCCGGTTTATATAGACACCGGAGGGGGCCAGGGTTTACATGGAGTTTGTTACAAGGAAATAAATATAATATCCGGATCGCGAAGCTTGTCTTCCACGCAAAGGAGTGTCCCATCCGGACACGGGCCGAAGTCTTGAGTCTTGTATCTTCACGCTTCGATAGTCCGGACGATGTATATAGTCCGGCTGTCCGGATACCCACTAATCCAGGACTCCCTCAGTAGCCCCTGAACCAGGCTTCAATGACGATGAGTCTGGCGCGCAGTCTTGTCTTCGGCATTGCAAGGCGGGTTCCTTCTTCCGAATACTCCAAGGTCATTATCGAACACGTAGACCGTATCCGGATCTGCAAGATGATCTTCACATACCGCTGTAGAGAGAACGGTATTTCACAAATGTACCCTGCGGACAACCTTCTAGACAGTGCAACATGTCATCAGGGTTGGGTCGTTTTCCCACATCCAGCCTCAGCGTATATTGCGAGGCGGTTTCCTCGGCACGTCTTGTCGAAGCAAAGACCGCGTCGCCTTATTACGGGATTCTGATCAATATGGGTATGGGTAATCCAACCGCACCGCTAATCGCGGCGAGTGGGAAGTGAGCAGATTCCACCAGGCAAGTGGGGAGGCGCAAAAAAGCTTTTACCATCTCTTATAAAGAGATAAGGTCTCTTCCTCTTCACCCACGCCTTCTCCTTCCGCTAACTCATTCCCCTCCGCTCGAGCCCTAACGCCCAAGCACTCTTCTTTTCTATTGAAGAGAGGTTTTCCAAAGATGTCCGGATCCGGAGTAGGAGGCAAATGGATGGCCTCTACCGTCTGGGAGAAGCATATCAAGAAGCTCCAGGAAGCCGGGTATCTGGCCAAGAAGATTGGCCACCGTCTTCCACCGGCGGGACAAGTTGTCCCCACTCCGGAGCCTTACGAGAGGTTCGTGTTCCTTCCCCATTTTGTCCGCGGGCTCGGGTTTCCCCTCCACCCATTTGTCCGTGGAGTCATGTATTACTATGGGATTGATTTTCATGATCTTTCCCCCAACTCTTTTCTCAATATCTCGACGTTCATCGTCGTGTGTGAGGCCTTTCTCCGGATTCCGCCTCACTTCAGCCTGTGGCTGAAGATTTTCAATGTGAAGCCCAAGGTGGTGAGCGGCGAACACGCCGAGTGTGGCGGCGCCTGAAGGAAATATGCCCTAGAGGCAATAATAAAGTTATTATTTATTTCCTTATATCATGATAAATGTTTATTATTCATGCTAGAATTGTATTAACCGGAAACATAATACATGTGTGAATACATAGACAAACAGAGTGTCACTAGTATGCCTCTACTTGACTAGCTCGTTAATCAAAGATGGTTATGTTTCCTAACCATAGACATGAGTTGTCATTTGATTAACGGGATCACATCATTAGGAGAATGATCTGATTGACTTGACCCATTCCGTTAGCCTAGCACTTGATCGTTTAGTATGTTGCTATTGCTTTCTTCATGACCCATACATGTTCCTATAACTACGAGATTATGCAACTCCCGTTTACCGGAGGAACACTTTGGGTACTACCAAACGTCACAACGTAACTGGGTGATTATAAAGGAGTACTACAGGTGTCTCCAAAGGTACTTGTTGGGTTGGCGATTTGAGATTAGGTTTTGTCACTCCGATTGTCGGAGAGGTATCTCTAGGCCTTCTCGGTAATACACATCACTTAAGCCTTGCAAGCATTACAACTAATGAGTTAGTTGTGAGATGATGTATTACGGAACGAGTAAAGAGACTTACTGTAACGAGATTGAACTAGGTATTGGATACCGACGATCGAATCTCGGGTAAGTAACATACCGATGACAAAAGGAACAACGTATGTCGTTATGCGGTTTGACCGATAAAGATCTTCAGTAGAATATGTAGGAACCAATATGGGCATCCAGGTTCCGCTATTGGTTATTGACCGAGAATGGTTCTAGGTCATGTCTACATAGTTCTCGAACCCGTAGGGTCCGCACGCTTAAGGTTTCGATGGCAGTTATATTATGAGTTTATGAGTTTTGATGTACCAAGGAGTTCGGAGTCCCGGATGAGATCGGGACATGACGAGGAGTCTCGAAATGGTCGAGACGTAAAGATCGATATATTGGACGACTATATTCGAGTTGGAAAGGTTCCAATGATTCGGATATTTTTCGAGTCTGGGAGAGTTACGGAATTCGCCGGGAGAAGTATTGGGCCTTATTGGGCCCTGCGGAAAGAGAGAAGGGCTGCCTAGGGCAGGCCGCGCGCCCCATGGCCTAGTCCGAATTGGACTAGGGGAGGGCCGCACCCTTCCCTCTTCCCCTTCCCCAAGTCCTAGTCCAACTAGAGAGGGGGGAGTCCTACTCGGTGGGAGTAGGACTCCTCGGCAGCGCCTCTCTAGGGCCGGCCGCACCCCCTTTGCTCCTTTATATACGGGGCAGGGGCACCCCATGACACACAAGTTGATCTACGGATCGTTCCTTAGCCGTGTGCGGTGCCCCTCCACCATATTCCACTTCGGTCATATCGTCATGAGCTTAAGCGAAGCCCGCGCCGAGAAGTCATATCGTCATGAGCTTAGGCGAAGCCCCGCGCCGGTGGAGCATCAACATCGCTACCACGCCGTCGGTTGACGGAACTCATCCCGACACTTTGCTGGATCGGAGTCCGGGATCGCCATCGAGCTGAACGTGTGCAGAACTCGGAGGTGCCGACGCTCGGTGCTTGGATCGGTCGGATCGTGAAGACGCACGACTACATCAACAGCGTTGTTATAACGCTTCGCTTTCGGTCTCACGAGGGTGCGTGGACGGACACTCTCCCTCTCGTTGCTATGCCATCACCATGGTCTTGCGTGATCGTAGGAATTTTTTGAAATTACTACGTTCCCCAACATGGCATCCGAGCCTGGTTTTATGCGTTGATGTCATGTGCACGAGTAGAACACAAGTGAGTTGTGGACGATACAAGTCATACTGCCTACCAGCATGTCATACTTTGGTTCAGCGGTATTGTGAGATGAAGCGGCCGGACCGACATTACGCCAGACGCTTACGCGAGACTGGTTTCACCGCCCGAGCACTCGTTGCTTAAAGGTGACGGCGGGTGTCTGCTCTCTCACTTTAGTTGAATCGAGTGTGGCGCGCCGGTCCTTGAGAAGGTTAAAACGGAGTCTATTTGACGAAATATCGTTGTGGTTTTGATGCGAGGTAAGAACGGTTCTTGCTCAGCCCGTAGCAGCCACGTAAAACTTGCAACAACAAAGTAGAGGACGCCTAACTTGTTTTTGCAGGGCATGTTGTGATGTGATATGGTCAAGACGTGATGCTATATTTTATTGTATGAGATGATCATGTTTTGTAACCGAGTTATCGGCAATCGGCAGGAGCCATATGGTTGTCGCTTATTGTATGAAATGCAACGCCATGTAATTGCTTTACTTTATCACTAAGGAGTAGCGATAGTCGAGAAGCAATAGTTGGCGAGACGACAACGATGCTACGATGGAGATCAAGGTGTCGCGCCGGTGACGATGGTGATCATGACGTTGCTTGGCGATGGAGATCACAAGCACAAGATGATGATGACCATATCATATCACTTATATTGATTGCATGTGATGTTTATCCTTTATGCATCTTATCTTGCTTTGATTGACGGTAGCATTATAAGATGATCTCTCACTAAAAATTATCAAGAAGTGTTCTCCCTGAGTATGCACCGTTGCCAAAGTTCGTAGTACCCAGACACCACGTGATGATCGGGTGTGATAAGTTCTCGTCCATCTACAACGGTGCAAAACAGTTGCACACGCGAATACTCAGGTTAAACTTGACGAGCCTAGCATATAACAGATATGGCCTCGAACACGGAGACCGAAAGGTCGAGCGTGAATCATATAGTAGATATGATCAACATAGTGATGTTCACCATTGAAACTACTCCATCTCACGTGATGATCGGACATGGTTTAGTTGATTTGGATCACGTAATCACTTAGATGACTAGAGAGATGTCTATCTAAGTGGGAGTTCTTAAGTAATATGATTAATTGAACTTTAATTTATCATGAACTTAGTCCTGGTAGTATTTTGCAGATTATGTTGTAGATCAATAGCTCGCGTTGTTGCTTCCTGTGTTTTTATATGTGTTCCTAGAGAAAATTGTATTGAAAGATGTTAGTAGCAATGATGCGGATTGGATCCGTGATCTGAGGTTTATCCTCATTGCTGCGCAGAAGAATTATGTCCTTAATGCACCGCTAGGTGACAGACCTATTGCAGGAGCAGATGCGCACGTTATGAACGTTTGGCTAGCTCAATATGAGCAGATCTGGGACGTTATGAACGTTTGGCTAGCTCAATATGATGACTACTTGATAGTTTAGTGCACCATGCTTAAACGGCTTAGAATCGGGACTTCAAAGACGTTTTGAACGCCATGGACCATATGAGATGTTCCAGGAATTGAAGTTAATATTTTAAGCAAATACCCGAGTTGAGAGATATGAAGTCTCCAACAAGTTCTATAGCTAAAAGATGGAGGAGAATCGCTCAACTAGTGAGCATGTGCTCAGATTGTCTGAGTACTTCAATCACTTGAATCAAGTGGGAGTTAATCTTCCAGATAAGATAGTGATTGACAGAATTCTCTAGTCACCATCACTAAGTTAGTAGAACTTCGTGATGAACTATAGTATGCAAGGGATGACGAAAAAGATTCTCGAGCTCTTCGCGATGCTAAAATCGGCGAAGGTAGAAATCAAGAAAAACATCAAGTGTTGATGGTTGACAAGACTATTAGTCTCAAGGAAAATGGCAAAGGGAAGAAGGGGAACTTCAAAAGGAATGGCAAGCAAGTTGCTGCTCGAGTGAAGAAGCCCAAGTCTAGACCTAAGCCTGAGACTGAGTACTTTTGCTGCAATGGAACTGGTCACTGGAAGCGGAACTACCCCTGAATATTTGGTGGATAAGAAGGATGGCAAAGTGAACAAGGTTATATTTGATATACAGGTTATTGATGTGTACCTTACTAGTGTTTATAGTAGCCCCTGAGTATTTGATACTCGTTCGGTTGCTAAGATTAGTAACTCGAAACAGGAGTTCTGAGAATAAACAGAGACTAGTTGAAGGGAAGTGACGATGAGTGTTGGAAGTAGTTCCAAGATTGATATGATCATCATCGCACACTCCCTATACTTTCGGGATTAGTGTTAAACCTAAATAAATGTTATTTTGTGTTTGCGTTGAGCATGAATATGATTTGATCATGTTTATTGCAAAACGGTTATTCATTTAAAGTCAAAGAATAATTGTTGTTCTGTTTAAATGAATAAAACCTTCGATGGTCATACACCCAATGAAAATAGTTTTCAAAACGGTTATTCATTTAAGTAAGAGAATAAATTGTTGTTCTGTTTACATGAATAAAACCTTACATGGTTACACACCCAATGAAAACAGTTCATTGGATCTCGATCATAGTGATACACATATTCATAATGTTGAAGCCAAAAGATGCAAAGTTAATAATGATAGTGCAACTTATTTGTGGCACTGCCGTTTAGGTCATATTGGTGTAAAGCGCATGAAGAAACTCCATGCTGATGGGATTTTGGAATCACTTGATTATGAATCACTTGATGCTTGCGAACCATGCCTTATGGGCAAGATGACTAAAGACTCTGTTCTCCGGAACAATGGAGCGAGCAAATGACTTATTGGAAATAATACATACTGATGTATGCGGTCCGATGAGTGTTAAAGCTCACGGCAAGTATCGTTATTTTCTGACCTTCACAAGATGATTTGAGCAGATATGAGTATATCTACTTAATGAAGCACAAGTCTGAAACATTTGAAAAGTTCAAATAATTTCAGAGTGAAGTGGAGAATCATCGTAATAAGAAAATAAAGTTTCTACGATCTGATCGTGGAGGAGAATATTTGAGTTACGAGTTTGGCCTTCATATAAAACAATGTGGAATAGTTTCACAGCTCACGCCACATGGAACACCATAACATAATGGTGTGTCCGAACGTCATAACCGTACTTTATTTTGATATGGTACGATCAATGATGTCTCTTACCGATTTACCAATATCGTTTTGGGGTTATGCATTAGAGACAGCTGCATTCACGTTTAATAGGGCACCATCTAAATCCGTTGAGATGACACCGTATGAACTATGGTTTAGCAGTAAACCTAAGCTGTCGTTTCTTAAAGTTTGGAGTTGTGATGCTTATGTGAAAAAGTTTTCACCTGATAAGCTCGAACCCAAATCGGAGAAGTGTGTCTTCATAGAATACCCCAAGGTAACTATTGGGTACACCTTCTATCACAGATCCGAAGGCAAATTTTTTTGTTGCTAAGATGGATCCTTTCTAGAGAAGAAGTATCTCTCGAAAGAAGTGAGTGGGAGGAAAGTAGAACTTGATGAGGTAATTGTACCTTCTCCCTTATTGGAAAGTAGTTCACCACAGAAATCAGTTCCGGTGATTCCTACATCAATTAGTGAGGAAGTTAATGATGATGATCATGAAACATCAGATCAAGTTGCTACCAAACCTCGTAGGTCTTCTAGAGTAAGATCCGCATCAGAGTGGTACGGTAATCATGTTCTGGAAGTCATGTTACTAGACCATGATGAACCTACGAACTATGAGGAAGCGATGATGAGCCCAGATTCCGCGAAATGGCTTGAAGCCATAAAATCTGAGATTGGATCCATGTATGAGAACAAAGTATGGACTTTGATTGACTTGCTCGATGATCAGCAAGCCATGTAGATAAATGGATCTTCAAGAGGAAGACGGACACTGATAGTGGTGTTACTATCTGCAAAGCTCGACTTGTCACAAAAAGGTTTTCGACAAGTTCAAGGTGTTGACTACAATGAGATTTTCTCAACTGTAGCGATGCTTAAAGTCTGTCCGAATCATGTTAGCAATTGCCACATTTTATGAAATCTGGCAAATGGATGTCAAAACTACATTCTTTAATGAATTTATTAAAGAAGAGTTGTATAGGATGCAACCAGAAGGTTTTGTCAATCCTAAAGGAGCTAACAAAATGTGCAAGCTTCAGCGATCCATCTATGGATTGGTGCAAGCATCTCGGAGTTGGAATAAACGCTTTGATAGTGTGATCAAAGCATATGGTTTTATACAGACTTTTGGAGAAGCCTGTATTTACAAGAAAGTGAGTGGGAGCACTACAACATTTCTGATAAGTATATGTGAATGACATATTGTTGATCGGAAATAATGTAGAATTATTCTGCAAAGCATAAAGGAGTATTTGAAAGGAGTTTTTCAAAAAGGACCTCGGTGAAGCTGCTTACATACTGAGCATCAAGATCTATAGAGATAGATCAAAGACGCTTGATAAGTTTTTCAATGAATACATACCTTGACAAGATTTTTGAAGTAGTTCAAAATGGAACAGTCAAAGAAAGAGTTCTTACCTGTGTTACAAGGTGTGAGATTGAGTAAGACTCAAAACCCGACCACGGCAGAAGATAGAAAGAGAATGAAAGTCATTCCCTATGCATCAGCCATAGGTTCTATAAAGTATGTCATGCTGTGTACCAGATCTATTGCATACCCTACCACTAAAGCTTGGCAAGGGAGTGCAATAGTGATCTAGGAGTAGATCAATGGACAGCGGTCAAAATTATCCTTAGTAGAATAAGGATATGTTTCTCGATTATGGAAGTGAAAAAGGTTCGTAAGTAAAGGGTTACGTCGATACAAGTTTTAACACTAATCTAGATGACTCGAGTCTCAATCTGGATACATATTGAAAGTGGGAGCAATTAGCTAGAGTAGCTCCGTGCGAGCATTGTAGACATAGAAATTTGCAAAATACTTACGGCTCTGAATGTGATGACCGTTGACTAAAATTATCTCACAAGCAAAACATGATCACACCTTAGTACTCTTTGGGTGTTAATCACATAGCGATGTGAACTAGATTACTGACTCTAGTAAACCCTTTGGGTGTTGGTCACATGTCGATGTGAACTATGGGTGTTAAACACATATAGTTGTGAACTATTAAATCACATGGCGATGTGAACTAGATTATTGACTCTAGTGCAAGTGGGAGACTGAAGGAAATATGCCCTAGAGGCAATAATAAAGTTATTATTTATTTCCTTATATCATGATAAATGTTTATTATTCATGCTAGAATTGTATTAACCGGAAACATAATACATGTGTGAATACATAGACAAACAGAGTGTCACTAGTATGCCTCTACTTGACTAGCTCGTTAATCAAAGATGGTTATGTTTCCTAACCATAGACATGAGTTGTCATTTGATTAACGGGATCACATCATTAGGAGAATGATCTGATTGACTTGACCCATTCCGTTAGCCTAGCACTTGATCGCTTAGTATGTTGCTATTGCTTTCTTCATGACCCATACATGTTCCTATAACTATGAGATTATGCAACTCCGTTTACGGAGGAACACTTTGGTACTACCAAACGTCACAACGTAATGGGTGATTATAAAGGAGTACTACAGGTGTCTCCAAAGGTACTTGTTGGGTTGGCGATTTCGAGATTAGGTTTTGTCACTCCGATTGTGGAGAGGTATCTCTAGGCCTTCTCGGTAATACACATCACTTAAGCCTTGCAAGCATTACAACTAATGAGTTAGTTGTGAGATGATGTATTACGGAACGAGTAAAGAGACTTACGTAACGAGATTGAACTAGGTATTGGATACCGACGATCGAATCTCGGGTAAGTAACATACCGATGACAAAAGGAACAACGATGTCGTTATGCGGTTTGACCGATAAAGATCTTCAGAGAATATGTAGGAACCAATATGGGCATCCAGGTTCCGCTATTGGTTATTGACCGAGAATGGTTCTAGGTCATGTCTACATAGTTCTCGAACCCGTAGGGTCCGCACGCTTAAGGTTTCGATGATGGTTATATTATGAGTTTCTGAGTTTTGATGTACCGAAGGAGTTCGAGTCCCGGATGAGATCGGGACATGACGAGGAGTCTCGAAATGGTCGAGACGTAAAGATCGATATATTGGACGACTATAATCGGAGTTCGGAAAGGTTCCAATGATTCGGTATTTTTGAGTACCGGAGAGTTACGGGAATTCGCCGGGAGAAGTATTGGGCCTTATTGGGCCCTGCGGAAAGAGAGAAGGGCTGCCTAGGGCAGGCCGCGCGCCCCATGGCCTAGTCCGAATTGGACTGGGGAGGGCCGCACCCTTCCCTCTTCCCCTTCCCCAAGTCCTAGTCCAACTAGAGAGGGGGAGTCCTACTCGGTGGGAGTAGGACTCCTCGGCAGCGCCTCTCTAGGGCCGGCCGCACCCCCTTTGCTCCTTTTATATACGGGGCAGGGGGCACCCCATGACACACAAGTTGATCTACGGATCGTTCCTTAGCCGCAGTGCGGTGCCCCTCCACCATATTCCACTTCGGTCATATCGTCGCGAGCTTAAGCGAAGCCCCGCGCCGAGAAGTCATATCGTCGCGGAGCTTAGCGAAGCCCTGCGTCGGTGGAGCATCAACATCGCCACCACGCGTCGTCCGGCCGACGGAACTCATCCCGACACTTTGCTGGATCGAGTCCGGGATCGCCATCGAGCTGAACGTGTGCAGAACTCGGAGGTGCCGTACGTTCGGTGCTTGGATCGGTCGGATCGTGAAGACGTACGACTACATCAACCGCGTTGTTATAACGCTTCCTCTTTCGGTCTACGAGGGTACGTGGACGGACACTCTCCCCTCTCGTTGCTATGCCATCACCATGGTCTTGCGTGATCGTAGGAAATTTTTTGAAATTACTACGTTCCCCAACAGCGCCATGGTGAGCAAGATGCCCAAGGTTGTTTGGCCGAAGTGCACCTTCAATGACTCCATCAAGGAGTGGCAACAGCAGTGGTTTTATATCACTGAACCACACGGCAAAAAGTGGGCCGCAACTCCCGAGTTCAGATCCGAAGCCCCATTGCGGCTCACGTCCTGGCCCAAGAAGGGCCCGAACTGGACCTCGTCCGATCAGCTGTCACTGCTCCAGACGCACGTTCAGAGCGTGGTTAACAAGGACGTCAAACTCGTTGACGTAGTCCAGGTGATGATAGTTCGCCTGGTTCTCCCTTGCCAGCGTCGAGCCTGCACTTTGTGGGAGTTCGACCCAACCGACCACCAAACCCTTCGGGAGCTCTATGACTCCTCCCACAAGGATATCTGGAAGGTGCTCTTCAAGTCTGGCAAATCGTGGCCGGACTCCCCCGAGGACCGGGGGTATCAATTATCCCATTCTGCAAGCCCAGTAAGTTACAGCCACGCCCTGTCCATCCATGCTTCAATTGGCATGTCATGAGGGAGACATTTTAATCGTGTTTCATCATGACCTCAGAGATGGATTAAGAAGGTGGAGCGGATGCATTGTACGGCCCCTCTGCCGGAGGAACCGACCGGACCTCTTCTAACGAAGATGCTGGTCCCCGCGCTTTACGAGGCGCCAAAGAAGGAGGACTCAAAAAAGGTCAAGAAGACCCGGAGTGGCCTCCGTCGCCGCGAGACTTCGGACGCCAAATCCGAAGACTCTAGCAACGCTCCTTCTTCTGAAGACGAAGAGGAGGAAGCAGAGGAGGACGAGTGTCACTCTGTAGGTGGGAATGAGCGCGGCTTCCCCATCCCTGGAGGCCGAATCACCCAAGATGGGGAGAGGTTCCCATCCAGAGGCATCCACCCCGACTGCCGATAACGGCCCGGAGTGGTATCCCAGAGCCCAGCCCTTGGAAAAATCATAAGTAACCGAATTCCATATGCGCCTATGCATTCAGGGTCGTCTGAGTATAGTAGTTTTAACTGTCGCCACATCTCGTACAGCCCAGCGAGATCTTCTGCCGGACAGTCCTCATCGGAGGATTCGTTGAGCTCGGATGTTGTGGCGAGCGAGACGCCTCCGGAGGCTCTTTTTCCGGAGTCCAGGCGTGAAACCGAGGTGTCGTCTCGAAGAGACCCAGAGCCGGATAAGGTCCTGGAGGCCTCTAAGGCTCCAGGATCAGGCGAGCGGCAACCCTTCACGGAGGGAGGTTTGTCTACTCCGCCGGCAACCTCTGTCTACGCAGAGCTGTCGGGTGGACTATCGACAGCGTTAAAGAACGCTTCTATCGTCGATGAACATCGGACCCTCATGGGTGCGGTGGTTGGAAAGATTCAGTCTGCCGAAAGCGGGCTGAATGAGTCCTGCCTTGGCCTTATAAAGGCTTTTGAGGTATGGTTTCTAAGGAACCTTTGAGGAATCATCATAGTATGAGTAGTAGCCCCTGATACACTGTCTGGCGAAAGATAGAGAGCCGGTCAGGGGATCAACTCCTCTTTTGTGTGAACCCTTGTTAATGACGTGTACCTCTTTGTTTCAAAACAGGCATCTGCGGAGAAGACGGCCGCTCATCAGGCGGAAGTGTCCGAACTGAAGCAGAGCCTGGAACGGGCTGAGGAAGAACTTGGCCATGTGAGGAAGCAATTATAGGAGAAGCAAGGTATGTTTAAACATTGTCTTGCATTAGGCACAAATGAGTAATTGTGCCTATGGAAAAGTATTTGTGTTGTACGCCCTAGGAGCGAGTGCCAAATATGAGGCGGTGAAGAAGGTTGTGGCTGATGCCAACGAGAAGGCTGCCGCCGAACAGGCGCTTCGTGAAAAACACGAGGCCAGGGTCATCACAGCTGAACGAGAGCTCCAGGAGGCTGTGATGAAAAGCGAGAGCTTGGAGCAGAGTCTAGTAGGGAAAGAATCCGAACTTGCCCAAGCTCTCCAAGCCGCGGAAGATGCTCGTTGAGAAGCCCGAGGTGCTGTACGAGACATTCAAGAGGCTCGGAAAGTTACAGCTGGTAAGGCCTGCTGTATTCGTGGCCATAATTACATAATAGTGAGGAGAACTCTAAGCGGCAAGCTGAATTCTTGTTTTTACACGGGCGTTTGCGGATCTGCCTCACAGTATATCAGATGCTGCCCAATTTTACCGGACCGAGGAGAAGAAGTCTGCGGAGAGAAACTTCTGGTCGCAGTATTTGGCACCAAACTATCCGGTGCCTTTTATGGATCAGCTGAGGCAGCTGGGCGAACTGCACCAGGTGACCGAACTAGCCATGAAGGACTTGGTTGTCCGGCTGTGGCCTGCGGAGCCAATTCCAACCAGTTACTTTGGACTCGTGAAGCGGATTGTGGGCGCCTGTCCGCAGCTTGATGCTATCAAGCGATCAGTCTGTATAGAAGGAGCGCGCATGGCGTTCGCTCGTGCAACGGTGCATTGGGGGAAGCTTGATGCGGAGAAGCTGATGACTGAGGGGCCACCGGAGGGTAAGGAGCATCGCAAGCCCGAACTGTACTATGAAGGTGTGCTGAAAGGGGTCCGCCTTGCGGCGGATGAGTGCACCAAAGACATATTATTTCCCTGAGGGCATTCATGCCGCTACTTGTAATATGGGATAATGGCACTTTCATCATATATGGCCTGCTTTGTTTGAACATATGTTCTTCCCGTGCGGCTGTTTATTGTATGTAAATTCTGAGAGTTGGCCAGTCGTCGGCTTCAGCCCCCACGTAAAAAATATGGGGGTGTTCGGGATATATCTGAACACTCTTTATCCCATGGTTGGGTCCTTTTAAGGAGGTGCTTCTCACCACGAACCAGGAAATCGGACTATATGGCTTTACTACTCTCACTTAGCCATAGAAATTCGAGTACGGTCGACGCAGCCCCTAGTGTTCGGAAGGCCGAACTAGGGGCTCTATTGGCGCCTGGTCGGAAGACCGATCCGTCGCAATCTGCATTTATAGTGGCGTTATGAGGAATAAATCTTTAAGGATTTTGCAACCTCTCGAACAGCTGACCAGCTCTCGCTGCATCATGATAGCCAGTTTTCGGCTTTCTCTACTGAGGCGCTCGTCCGGCAGAACCGGGACACAATTGCAGTAGTTCTCCCACCGCTACCTTGGTCGACGGAACGGAACGTAAGGTACCAAAACATGGGAGCCGGGCAAACCCAACCAATGACCCAAGACCTGATTCGTAGCTGATGCATATAGTGCTATAAGTTCGGGGTGCCGAGCAACCGAGAAGGTGGTCGGACTTTATTGCTATATTATGAAGCCCCTGGCACAACCAGGCGTAACATGAAGTGTGGCTGCCATTTTGTGGCAAAGAGGCTCGGTGATAAGCGACAGCCAGTACGTGTTATTTAAGTCTACCCATTGTAGCAAGATAATATGGCTATGCATATGAGTGCGATTTATGATTATGAAAAGAGATGGGTTTTGGCGTAACCTGTGATGGCCGGACTGTAGGGGGCTGTTAGTGGATTGAAAGTGTATCCGCACTGCCTTTTACCTGTGTGGTCCTGTCCTTGTGTGTCCGGTTCGATTCCACGCCGCCAGCCTTGTTCTACATCAAAGTTAGTTTGTGAAAGCAAATGCTTGGAGGCAGCAGAATGTCCTCTTGTGGTTGGTCTAAAGGTTCCTGATCGGACCCTGGTGACCCCGGCCGCTATACCACGAAGCAGCACGGACTCCTCAGTTAGTGTCCGGATAGTTGGCTGTCATATCAAAATTTTGATAGGCATGCACGACTTGCTACTCCGGCCATTGTATGATTTCCGCTCTAGGGGCGGGGTTCGGCCTTGTACGTAGTCGTGAGTATATCACCGGTGTTGGCCTGATAGTTTACCACGTGGAATCTAGTCAACGTGGTTCATCCCGTTAGCATACGGTGGGTTATCGTATGAGGGGAATGTGCCAATGGCGTGGCATTTTTTGGTTATCTGAGAAATGGGCCAATGAACTTGGCCTTTGCACCTGACATCTTGTAGAAGGTGTTTATTTGTAGATTCATACCCACGGGGGCTTTATGTGTTATGGAGCCCCGGACTACTAGGTCTAGGGGTACGACACATTGCTGTGGTTTGTATGATAGGGGGCGATCGGTCGTACTGTTGTGCTCGGGGGGGGGGGGGTGGGGTCCTCTTGACTAGACGTCTCCCCTCATTGTTCTTGGCACACGACCGGTCGCTTTGTTTTGAGGATCCGACATTCTCTATTGGTATGATTTCCCATCCTTCAAGGAGTATCGTGAATTTCACATGGTTGATCAAGTATGTGGCTCGGGCCGACTAGGCTTGAGCTGTTCTTTGTCCATTGACCGGACTGGGAGTTGCTGGACTTGGCACCAGCTTCCCTGACTTGACGTTTGTGACCATTCCACCGAGGCCTGAGGATGCCTCTTCGTGTATCCTTCTTATTGTCTTCGACCATAGTGGAGTGTGGACGTCGGGTTGTGTGCCTTTGGTTCTCCTGCTTGGGTTGAGGTAGCTGGTTGTGCCATGTATGCCCTTTGTTAGGGCGGTCGGATCCGTACTTTTCGGCGGCCAAGATCTTGGTCCACCTATCCGCTAACAAATCTTGGTCAGCTTTAAGCTGCTCTTGCTTCCGGTGTAGACTCCTTGCCGTGGCTATGAGCCGTCGCTTGAAGCGAACTTGTTCCACTGGATTTTCGGGCACGCCCAATTCGTCGTTGTCGAGGCTTACCTCGTCTTCGGAGGGGGGTGTATAGTTGTCCCTCTCCAAGTATCCCACCGTGGCTGGTCCGGCCTGCTTGAAGGTAGGCTTATCAGGGCTGTATTCCTCTTCGGCACCATCCGGATTGTTTTCGTCTCCGGTGCCGGTATTTCCTTGGCGGGGCTTGGAGCGGCGCCGGCGACGCCCATGTTTTGCTTTCTTATTTGAGGGGTTATCCTGCATTGCTTCATCGCCATTTGTTTCTTTCGGAGTGTCCACCATGTATATACCGTATGAAGAGGTGGTCGTCCACCGCCCTATGGGCGGTGGCTCCTGTGTGTCTCCTGCATCGTCATCCATACCGTCGATGTCTTCGGAGTTGAAGTCAAGCACGTTGGGTAAATCATCGACCGTGGCAATGAAGTGGGTGGTGGGTGGACAATGAATTCCTTCGTCGCCTGCTTCCCACTCAGGCCGGACATAGTTCGGCCCAGAGCCTCCTGACAAAGAGAGAGACTTTAATGAGTTCAGCATATCGCCAAAGGGCGAGTGCTGAAAGATATCCGCAGCTGTAAACTCCATTACCGGAGCCCAACCTGGCTTGGCTGGCTCGAGGGTATGCGGACCGGAACCAATGGCTGGATACGAGTCCGGGGTCCCGGGGTTACAGGCCTCAACAAAGGTGAGACCTGTATTCGGCTCCACCGCCAGAGTGTGCAGCCTGCGGGGTGGGGTCCTCCCCTCCGTCCTTAGGCCACGCGACCTGCTCCGGATTTAGATCACGATCGCTAGCCAATGAGTGGCATAGTGGTCTGTGCGTGCGCGCTGTTTTGCCGCGGCGCAGGTTCGATTCCCCGGCAGCCTCGTGGTTAGGGGCTACTGCAGGGATGATATCCCGACCATTGTCCGACAGCAGGTCCAGGCCGTGCTCGTCGTGACTGTCCGGCGCTCCTGGCACAGGCCCGAATTTGTCGAAGATCAAGTCTCCGCGAATATCCGTCGTGTAGTTCAAGTTTCCGAACCTGACCTGGTGGCCAAGGGCGTAGCTCTCGATCTGCTCCAGATGACCAAGAGAATTGGCCCGCAGTGCGAAGCCGCCGAACACAAAGATCTGTCCGGGGAGAAAAATCTCGCCCTGGACGGTGTTGTTGGCGATTGAAGATGCCATCAAGCCTCAAAGCGACGACACAGAGGAAATCTCAATGAAAGCACCAATGTCGGTGTCAAAACCGGCGGATATCGGGTAGGGGGTCCTGATCTGTGCGTCCTAGGCTGATGGTAACAGGAAGCAAGGGACACAATGTTTACCCAGGTTCGGGCCCTCTCGATGGAGGTAAAACCCTACTTCCTGCTTGATTAATATTGAAGATATGAGTAGTACAAGATTAGATCTACCACGAGATCATAGAGGCTAAACCCTAGGAGCTAGCCTATGATGGTATGATTGTAATTGTGATCGGCCTTCTAAGGACCATCCTCTCCGGTTTATATAGACACCGGAGGGGGCTAGGGTTTACATGGAGTCGGTTACAAGGAAGGAAATATAATATCCGGATCACCAAGCTTGTCTTCCACGCAAAGGAGAGTCCCATCCGGACGCGGGCCGAAGTCTTGAGTCTTGTATCTTCACGCTTCGATAGTCCGGACGATGTATATAGTCCGGCTGTCCGGATACGCCCTAATCCAGGACTCCCTCATCGGATGTCTCACCCAGCACCGGTACCAGGAGCAAATAGCTATGCTCATCACCCTGGACCATCAACGGAGGATGAGATGGAGGCCGATTTGAAAAGGATAGATGCCATGGAGGAAGATCATGAAGTTACCTCTCGTCCCTAAGAAGAATTCATGATGAGGGAACTACCTAGCTTGGCTATTCCAAGTTCGGTCATCTCTTCCAACTTTAGATTTCTCTCTTATGAAAATATGAAAAAGAGCTTCACTTGTTCTCCAGAAGCTATGCAGCATCGTTGGGTAAAGGGAGCTTTGGCCGTAACGGGCAAGCTCCGTAAAGAAATTATGGACCTCAAACGACAAGTCAATATGCTCGAGGAGGAGAATCGTATCCTTAAGGGCATCATCGCCAAGAAGATCATAACGCCAGTCGTGCAGAAGGAGACATAATCACATGGGTATGGGCACTCCCCCTTGGCAACTGCTAAGCTTGGGGGAGGTGCCCCGGTATCGTATCACCATCACCCTCCTACCTTTACCGTTTTTATTTAGTTCGATCCTTTTAGTAGTATCTTGATCTAGTAGATTGAAGTTTTGATATCAAGTTGTTTTGAGTTTTGATTTGTGATCTCTTTTTGTAATCGAGTCCGTGAGCTATCTATAATAAATATTAGTGTTGAGTCAAGGGCTTTGCTATGCTGCGATTATCTTGAGAAAGTAGAAAGAATTAAAGAGTTCTTATTGATCTTATGGTTAGTGATAACTTCACATATAGAAAGTATGAGGCATGAAAATTGTTGAGAGTTGATAAACGTAGTTTTGGTCATCGTTGCAATTAATAGGAAGTGATAAGGAAAGAGAGGTTCACATATAAATATACTATCTTGGACATCTTTTATGATTGTGAGCACTCATTAAGTATGACGTGCTAAAAGAGTTGACGTTGGACAAGGAAGACAACGTAATGGTTTATGTTTTCTCACATCTCAGTTAAAGTATATTGTCATTGACCTTCCAAAAATGTTGAGCTTGCCTTTCCCCCTCATGCTAGCCAAATTCCTAGCACTAAGTAGAGATACTACTTGTGCTTCGAAATATCCTTAAACCCAGTTTCGCCATGAGAGTCCACCATATCTACCTATGGAATGAGTAAGATCCTTCAAGTAAGTTGTCATCGGTGCAAGCAATAAAAATTGCTCCTTAAATATGCATGCCTTGTTAGTGCGGAGAAAATAAGCTTTATACGACCTCGTTATGGAAGCAATAAAAGCGACAGACTGCATAATAAAGGTCCATACCCAAGTGGCAATATAAAGTGACGTTCTTTCGTACTAAGATTTTGTGTATCCAACCCTAAAAGCGCATGACAACCTCTGCTTCCCTCTACGAAGGGCCTATCTTTTACTTTATGTTCTTACTTTATGTTTTTATTTTATACTTGAGTCAAGGTGATCTTCACCTTTCCCTTTTTCATTTTATCCTTTGGCAAGCTCCTCGTGTAAGAAAGATCATGATATATATATCCAATTCGATGTTCGTTAGCATAGACTATTTGTTGACATCACAATAAGCCCCTATCTTTCTCAGTGTCCGGCTGAAACTCCATAACCACAAGTATTGCGTGAGTGTTAGCAATTATAGAAGACTATATGATAGTTGAGTATGTGGACTTGCTGAAAAGCTCTATTGTTGACTCCTTATGATGTTATGATAAATTGTGATTGCTGCAATGACTAAGATTATAGTTTGTTAGTTCTCAATGAAGTTTTTGAACCATACTTGATATTGTGAATGGATTGTTACTTGAGCATAAGAAATCATATGATGGAATCTATATACGTTGTTGTTATAAGAATGATCATGATGCTCTCATGTCCGTATTTTATTTTTACCGACACCTCTATCTCTAAACATGTGGACATATTTTTCGATATCGACTTCCGCTTGAGGACAAGCGAGGTCTAAGCTTGGGGGAGTTGATACGTCCATTTTGCATCATGCTTTTATATCAATATTTATTGCATTATGGGCTATTATTACACATTATATCTCAATACTTATGGCTATTCTCACTTAATTTAGAAGGTTTACTATGAAGAGGGGGAATGTCGGCAGCTGGAATTCTGGCTAGAAAAGGAACAAACATTGGAAACATATTCTGCACTGCTCCAAAAGTCCTGAAACTCCACGAAACATATTTTTGGATTTATTAAGAATTATTGAGCGAAAGAAGTACATCAGGGGGCCACTGTCGGTGTCAAAACCAGCGGATCTCGAGTAGGGGGTCCCAAGCTATGCGTCTTAGGATCAATGGTAACATGAACACAGGATTTTACCCAGCTTCGGGCTCTCTTGACGAGATAATACCCTACATGCTGCTTGAATGACTATAATGAGTAGAGGGGTTACAAGAGTTGATCTACCCTGAGATCATATGTTGTGGTCTAAACCCTAGAGGTATGATGAGTAATGTCATAATCATCTATCGACTAGCCTAGCCTCAGTTTATATAATGTACCATAGGCCTAGGGTAACAAGAGTCCTAGCCGAATACGCCGGTGGGGGAGGAGTCCTTGTCTTGATCACCAAGTCTTGTCGAATCTTCCTTGTATGCGGCAACTGCCCGAACTGGCCCATGAGTATACGGCCATGGGGTCCTCGGCCCAATCTAACTGATCGGGAGACGACGTGGTGAGTACCCCCTAGTCCAGGACACCGTCAGTAGCTCCCTGAACCGGTCTTCAAGTTAGGACGCTCCTCGATTCTTCCGAACTGTTCTTCATCTTCGGTCGTCGGTCTTGAAAACTGGTTCAACAAATCTTCTCATCTTCGATCTTGAGGATCGCCGAAGTAAATCCGAAGAGTTTACATGTCGAGTATCCGAGTAGCCCCTTTAAATTTCCAGCCTTTATCAATGCCTTGTTATTTTTATGCCACACCTCAGGTTTGAAGTTATTCCCGGGCGGTAGTGTCCTCTTGCATCCGAGCTCCAACGCCGGGTTGCATTCGAGGTATCTTTTGCAGCCAAGCACTAACGTCGGACTGCTTCCGAGCTCCAACGCCGGAATGTATCCGAGCTCCAACGCCGGACTGTGTCCAAGCTCCAACGCCGGACTATATCCAAGATGTCATAGATCATCTTAGTTCAAAAAGGTTGAAGGAGTTTAGCCGAGCTTAATGCCGGGAATGCCCTCTATGGAGCCAGCCACTGGCGCCTGAGCTTTAAGCCGGACTTCTTCCGAGGTTGTGCACCACCCCTGACTGTAGGCTGATTTTTTAATTGGTGCAATTTATTCTCTGCCGAGATATTTAGCCAGTAGCCCTCAAGGAGTTTGCGTCGGTCTAAAACCCGAGATGCACCTGAAGGAAAACATGAAACCGTTGATCCTAGTTGCCCCTGAGACTGCGCGAAATCGGCCTGAGGATCAACTCCTAGCTCGGCAGCATACATAGGAATAGAAACGCGGTGTGGAAAGTCCTCCAGACTCAGGTTGGGTGCGGCCGACCTATCTGAGGATAATAATCTCCTCGAAAACTATATTTCACTTTAAATTTTCTACATTGATTGTCAATGCAGTAGCCCCCGAGACACTGGTTGGCTGGCAACATCGGATTTGGGGATCAATGTGCCCTTTTAATATTTGTAAATAATAAGCCTGAAGCCTAGTAGCCCCCGAGCCTTAATGCGGGCACGGGAGGCCGAATTATGGATCGATATCCATAGTGAAATCACAAATTGTGTGTAATGACTCTATGTATTCGAGTACTTTACGTCATTAATGCTCGGATCCGCATTGTACAAAACTTTGTTGACCAACGTCCGGCTTCAACCTCCTTGGCCAGCAGCCGAGGAGTGTTTGTCCTACTTTATAAGGCATTTATGAGGGCAAAGATTTACGGCAAACAAGGCAGTCCGGCCATACGGTTTTATAAGCAAAGGTACGCAGAGAGACATGTTATATTATTGTTTAACATAAGAAACATCGTCCAAAGAAAATAGTCCCGCTATCGATTCCTTTCTTTGGGTTGTCATGCTAAGCATGATCATGAAACCGCAACTCTGATCCATGTGGTAGCAAGATACCGAGGATTTAGTTCGGGGAAAGCTTCCGAACTGTGTGGTCTAAATGAACCCAAATTTTCACCTCCATTGCGATCGTTGATAATCTGAAAGTGGCCCATCGTCGGCTTCTACCCCCTTGTAGATGCTATGCAGGGTGTTTCCGCAATAACAAAACAACCCTTAGCCGACGTCTCGGTGCCCGAAGGCGGTTGTGTTAGCGGAAACGAGGCAATCAAATATGCGGCCTTTATAACTTTCACTTACTCATAGGAGCTAAAAGTTGGGAGGCCAGCAAGTTGCCCCCCGGTTAGTGTTCGGCGACAGTCGAGGTCAAGCCGTAAACACTTCGGCCAATGTTATGAACGGCCCGCCATTTAATACAGTCATCGGACCACTGACCAGTTTACGCTTATTGTGACAGTCAGTTTTCGGCTTTCTCCACTGCGGTGCTTAACCATGCGAGCTGGAAGCACAATCGCAGTGGTTCTACCTTTGCACACCTAGCCGAACAAAGCGGAATGTAGGAGGCAAGCACAGGAGCCGGGCAACCCAACTATTGACCGAAGACACAATTCAAAACCGATGCATATATAGCAAGATCCGAGAATTTTTTTCGAGTCCCTAAAGGTGTCTGATGTTGCACCGCGAGACATATGCGGAAAACACACAAATAGTTGAAAAGTGCCATAGGATTGGAAAACCAAAAAACGTCAGTAAAAACTCGACGTCTGAACTAGATTAATTGTTCGGTGCCAATCAGAAAATTGGTATTAGAGAAAAAAAAGGTGCTTCCGTCGTGCTTTAACATGACACATCCTATCTCAAGACTTCAAGCGGTTCAGCCTACGGCTTCAACCTCCTACCCCGAAGGCGGAGTACTTCTTTGAGAGGGAAATCCGGCTATTGACAACACACTCGTGTCGAAAAAGGGAGTGACAGAAAAAAAAGGACTTTGCAACGACTAGGAAGAAGAATACTTATTATAAAAGAGCTCACATAAATTTAAGAGCCCCCCAGTTACTTGGGTAAAAGAATTTTATGTGTAATGATTGTGCGTACTAAAGTACTTATATCATATCTGTGTTCACCCGAACTTTGGACGCGTCTTAACCGACCGTCGGCTTCTCCCTCTTCGGTCAGGGACCGAAGAGTGTTATGTACTCCACCTGTCGAGAATATCGACAGTTTTTCCGATAACCAGGCAATCAGGCCATAAGGTTGTAACAGACAAAGCGTGCTCAGGGAACTTATGCTATATTACTAACGAAGTGTAAGAAGCATCTTCGAAGAAAATAGTACCCCCACCGATACCTTTATTCGGTTGCTCATTATTATTATGAGACTTGTGCAATACATTTTTTGTACTCATGACGTCCGTTGTGTGTCGACCATTGTTGAAAACAGTAAGAGAGCTAGCTTTCGGCTTCACCCAGTCTGAGGTCCGGCTCGGATGAACCGATCGTGACAATCGCAGAGGTGCTCCCTTTACTCCCTAGCCGAACAATCGGGAACGTCGGGGTAAGCACAAGAGCCAGGCAACCCAGCTTGCAAGTCGGTTAAGTCTACATGGTGCATATTATGGCGTAATACACGAACAAGAAACGAAGCCATACAAGTATAATCATATGCAAGAGGAAAAGCTCCATCAAGGGAGCCCCAAATAAACGGGGTATTTGAATATGTGTGTCACAAACAAAGTTTGAACAAGGAAGTTTGTCACAAACAACTTTGTGCCAAAAAAGTATAATACTTGGTCGGACCGAACAAAATTTAAAACTGAAAGTTTTTTCGCATGAAAGCAACTTAGCTGGTCGATATGTTCGACATTGATGACGCGGTCCGAGCTTGATGCGGGACAAGATTCCAGCCTCCAGGCTGGTCCCGAGTTGGCCGAGCAGAGAGTTCGGCAACCCAAAAAGATGAAGCCCCCAGCCGCGGTAATGGAGCTGGTCGGCACCGCCAAGGCGACAACACAATTCGATCGAAGGAGGCGACAATGCGGCTCAGTCTGAGTCAATTGGCTGCACAGATAAAATAGCGCAAACCAAAGGTAATGACAAATAAAGATAATAATGTATATTAAAAAAAATTCTTCTACTTATTTTATACAAGTGAAGGAAACAATGAAAGAGATGTGGCCTGAGCGTCGAGGTCAATGTCGATGCAGGGCGTCGGCGTGACGCAGTGAAGGCGTGACAAAGCCCGAATTCATAGGTCGGTCCGAGTTCCGGATACGGCGTTCGCCGAACTATGCACGGAAACTAATCGAACCACCACACAATCGTCGCTAATGCGGCCACCATTAGATAGGCATGTGTACACATGATGGAGTAAAGCGGAGTAATAATTCCTTCGGAAAAATGAACCCAAACGAGGAAAAATTGCTAGGATTAATAGCACCTGGTTTATTTGTTGTAGCGGTCCGAATAAAGGTTACTCCCAAAATTGGGACTCGATCCGCACACCCATTGTGTCGGGGATATACCCCGCGGTATGACCTGGCCGGAAGTATGACCCGGCCGGACTTGGCATTTCATTGGTAACCCGCCGGAGGATTGGCGACTCACGAGTCTGGCGGCTCACTTGTCTGCCGACTCATAAGCCTGGCGACTCACTAATGGCCCCGACGGCGGGTCAGACGGATGACAAGGCCCAAGGCCCAGAAGGCCGGCTTATGTTATGATTGTACCGCTTAAGAGGAAAGGGATGACGGATATTTCCTTTATGAGGAAGTAAGACCCGGACTTGTATTTAACTTGTAAGAGAAGATAGACTAGTCCTAGTCCTACTAGGACTACAGATGTAACCCGCCCCTCTAACTTTTATAAGGAGTGGCAGGGCTCCCCATAGAGGAGAGGAAGCAAGAAGAAACAATCTCTAGGGCTATACACAAAGAGCCGGGTTACCGGTGACCCCATCATGATGATAATGAGACCTAGCCACAAACAGCATGTAGGGCTATTACCGGATGATGTTTCCCGGGGCCCGAAGCTGCCTAAATCCTTGTCTTGCGTTGATCCGCCCTGCATCTCTCGTCCCACTCAACCCCTCTCAAGCTACCACATAGATGCGTTGGCCTCGCGACTAAGTACTGACACTAAGGACATCTGCCGTGACAAAACCACGACAGTTGGCGCCCACCGTGGGGCCTGCGCATGGTGGTGTTGAGTTCTTGAAGTGTTCTTTCCAGGGATTTGAGAAGTTTGTAATTTTCAGATGAAGCAGAGCCGGATTGCGTATGTGTACATCGTGACACGCAACCAGGCGATCCGTCTTGGCCAGATCACTTTCCGCTGCACCGCCGCAAGAAGCTAAGGGCAGAGGAGGTTCCATCAGTATGGATCAAAATCATCAAATTACGGTTGTTTTGGTCTAATTTGGCAAGTCGCCGCCGCCGCGTACAGGGGTCGCCGAGACCGAGGCGCTGCAAGATTCGGACGTACAACCGCGTTTTTTCCATTTCACAAGTAATTCATGTCATGAGGGGTTGATCTGGCTGGCTGTTCACTTCCCTAGCATACGCCCGTCACGACACGCGGGTGCCTGACCGCTGCCAGATCGAAACTGCTGCCTAAAGGAAACTACCCGATTGGGTCTACCTGAGAAGATTACGTGGAAACGGAGCGGGCCACGACTCGGACTCTTTCACCATCAGCGTTTTCGACCTCACCTTGAGGCGCCTTGTCCTCCAACGCCCGCGATTATGTATCAAAGTTGCTACGACCCCGCGTTTACCGGGTCTGACTTCGGCTGACCCGCCGCTGCTAGGTGTCGCTGCGCCTCCACGAACCGCCTTGCCGGCGTCTCCGTGAGCCGGCCCTGGCTGCCTTGTCACCGGCTGCTGTCACGACCTGGCTGAGCTGCCCTCAAAACGGATTAACATTTGCTGCAAAGGCCATCAAATCTCACAATCGCCAAAACGGTTTCCACAGTAATCTCTCTTGCTGATTGGACATGCTACAAATCCCAAGGAATCAATTTGTGGTGCTTGCGTGATTCCCTTCGCGTGAAAGCCAAGGAAAGAGTTCATTTACTTGAAGTACTGCTACATACTCCAACTAGTACTCCCCTGCTTACGTAGAGGTAGTACTGCTAGAGTATTATAGTTTATAAATCCTTCAATGATTAGCGAATACTGCATCCACTGATCCGTCAAGTTATCACATCAAGTCAACATGGTGCTAGATGTTGAACCATTGCCAAAATTGCGGGCGCTGTGAGCCGCCGTTGCCACAGCTCGTTCCGGCTGTCCATATCCACTGCTGAGCCGCTATAGCCGCAGTACGTTCTGGCCTTGAGCCGCTCGTGATCACTGTTGAGCCGCGCCTCGAGTTGTCCTGTTGCTACTCCATGAAAAACCTGACGTATGCAGCGAGCCGACATCTCCGGCCGCGCCGCAAGTCGCGGCGATCTTGAGTATGTCTTAAATCGCCACTGTTGCTGCTTGAGTCGGCAACGCCCAGTGGCCGTTGCCGTGAATACCTCGTTGCAATAAAAAGAGAGCGCGGATGAATCACTGTTGATATTATTAGAGATGATCTACGGATGGAATGTATGACTCCGTCTATAATCAAGACAAATCAGGTGATATTCATCTAACTTTATTTTTAGTATATATTGTTTTTTCCAAGAACAATTACTCTTGTCCGCAATATATTTTATGCAGGACAAAGTCCACTACAAAAGTAGCATCGTACCATGGACAGGACGCTTGCACTGGTTTAAACATTGCGGCCAATTCTTGTGCCTGCGCCGGTTTAAATTACGCGGCCGATTCTCCCGACCGCACCGGCTTATAAATGTTACGGCCAACTCTCCCGCCCGTGCTGGTTTACAACGCCACGACCGGGTCATCTGTATGAGCCGCCTCTGATGCTACGGTTGTTTTTCCATCTGTGTCTCGCGGCCTGGTCCACATCAACACATCGGGCCGCGCCTGTCTGCGTGAGCTGTTCATTGAGTATGAGCAAGTCACTACTTGGGAAGCCCAGTTTCTCTTCCAATGAATTGGAGGCAAATTATCATATATTATCAGCCGATGTCTGCACTGGATGATTCAATGGGGAGGTGCACAAGTCGCCGCCACTATAGTTTGGTTAACTTCAAATAGCCAGTTGGAAGGAGCCATTGGCCGAGTTGCTGACACGGCTCATACGGAATCATTTATAACCCGCCGCAGTCACCTCAACCTTCTGTGGATTCACATCTATCAACGCCAATGATGTATACCTTCTGCTATGGTCAAATATGGAGAATCTCAAGCCAACTCCTCGAGTCGTCTTGAGACTCGGGGGCTATAATGGTATGACTCGGCAAAATTAGCCAGTTTCAATGAATTCAAGAACTCCGGGTCATTGAATGGAAAAATAACCCGGGCCCCGAAGATTACTGCTAGATCGATGAAATTTAAAAGCCGTTAGAAGATTTCCGGCTCAAAATAAGGACTCTGGTTTAGAATCCGATTCAAGAGATATCTTTCTCCCACAAAGGACTGAAGCTCTCAAATCCGGTTCAAAATCCGGCTCAAGGTAAATTTGTTCCTCACAAATTTTTCAAGCTTTCAAATCCGGTTTAAAGTTCCGGTTCAAAAAGAATTAATCTCTCGCAAGTTCAAGTTCTAAGAAAAATTAAAGGTTGCCAAAAAGAACTTGCTGCCATGATGCGCGGTTCAAACATAGGTATCCTGCCTTACCTCTTATCTTATTATGGTCACTTGGGGGCTTCCTGCTCATCGAGCATAGCTTTCAGTACCCTCTTGATCGGTGCAATGCTAATATATGGTCACTTGGGGGCTTCCTGTTCAAACATAGGTCATATTCGAACCAAAGAGAACATAGCTGTCGAAACCCTTTTGATCGGCACACAGCCAAACTCACTAGGGGGCTTCTTGATCGTACCCGAATCATAGCTTAAGCTCTTTTGGGTACGACATGGATCGTATTCGAATCATCGTCGTTAAACAATTCTCAAGGTCATTTGGGGGCTTCCTGTTCAAACAAAGGTCGTATTCGAACCAAAGAGAACATAGCTGTCGGTACCCTCTTGATCGGCAACGCCAGAGCCACTGGGGGCTATATGATCATATTCGAATCTTAGCTCAACCCCTTTGGAACGGTTTTCTGATCGTATACGAATCACAAGCCTTAAACTTTTTAAGTATTTTTTGCGAACAATTTTGGGTTTGACTTGAGACCTTTTTTGGATTATATCTCAAATGCATATAAGTGATTTATGCTTAACCCGGCTTGACTTTTGACTATAAGTCGCCAGCTTATGACAATCATCATCTATGTGGAAGCATTGGCTTCTAAGGATTGGGTTATCACCCTTACTGCATAGGTCAGGTGAGCCGGCAGTACAAATTCAATATCACAATGGTTATATGTGAGATATTATGACCCATCCTGGCTTTGACGCTAAGTAGCCAGGGCATATGTTGTTTAAACTCTTTGTAGGATTTGCAGAAATATGACATATAAATGATTAAGTTCAAGCTCATTACCAAAGTTGATGCTTCAAAATGATTATCCGTTCTGGATTTTTCTCAAAGGCTATAAGCCGCCGGGTTATAAAAATTCCGGCTTGCAATGGAGGCATATTAAATCGCCATCGGCCAAGAGCCGCCGGGTATTTAAACTCCGGATTTACTTTGGCGCAATGGCTATTATTCTATTAATGGATATGATTTATTCTACAATGAAAGGAATAGTCCCGAGTCGCTGCAGGCTTACGACCCGACACATGGGGGCTACATTATTCAAATTGAGGTTACATCAAATATGCAAGTCTCATGTCGCTGCAAGCATGCACCATGACACTTGGGGGCTAATGCAAAGTCATTTTTTCTCTCCTCATTGAAGACCCGACTCATCACAGCATAATGAGCCGGCCCTTGGGGGCTACCAATTGCTCATGTCAACAATTCAAGGTACACAAGTGTTAATCCATTATATTGAAGGGTCCGCTGCTCAGTTGGTAAAGCACAAAGCTCTTAACCTTGTGGACGTGGGTTCAAGCCCCATTATGGGGGTTACATCATATGATGTTCTTTTCCAAGAAATATATACAAAGTCCCAGCTCAGTATTATCTTACTGAGCTGGCCCTTGGGGGCTACACGTTGCTGCTCAAGTCTACATTATCATATTTACAAAGTCCCCGCTCATTATTTCATAATGACCCGGCACTTGGGGGCTATAAGTGATATGAATATAAAGGAGGTACACTTTCAAACTTGGTGTGAGCAACAGTTGTGACCCGGTGCTATCAATATTTACAAGCGGCAGTTTTGGCAATTATAACTTGCCAGCCTCTATATCCTTAAACCGGTGGATCACTAGATGAATCTTGAGTCCAATATGTTTATTAAGCCAGAGCTTTGGAAACCGACTCAAATGGATTATTTCTTATAATATTTTTATACAAGAGCGAATATCAGCAAGTTGATTATGAAGCTGGCATATTGACCTGGAATTTTCAGAAGAAGTGCTCGAATCTTTTTGCATTAGTAATGTTTGAACACATCTGCTAAAGTAGATTTGCCATGAGATCATGAATGCGCAGCCAGAAGGAAATGACAAGGACTTAAAGATGATCAGGTGCCGGTTCAGGAAAATATTTAACCCGAAGCACAACCTATCAAGTTTGTTCTTGTGTTTATTTTACAGGATCAGTTTAACATGGATAAATCCAAATTAAACTGGGGGCTAATGTCGGGGATATATCCCGCGGTATGACCTGGCCGGAAGTATGACCCAGCCGGACTTGGCATTTCATTGGTAACCCGCCAGAGGATTGGCGACTCACGAGTCTGGCGGCTCACTGGTCTGACGACTCATAAGCCTGGCGACTCACTAATGGCCCCGACGGCGGGTCAGACGGATGACAAGGCCCAAGGCCCAGAAGGCCGGCTTATGTTATGATGGGCCGGCTTAAGAGGAAAGGGATAACGAATATTTCCTTTATGAGGAAGCAAGACCCGGACTTGTATTTAACTTGTAAGAGAAGATAGACTAGTCCTAGTCCTACTAGGACTCCAGATGTAACTCGCCCCTCTAACTTATATAAGGAGGGGCAGGGCTCCCCAAAGAGGAGAGGAAGCAAGAAGAAACAATCTCTAGGGCTAGACACAAAGAGTCGGGTTACCGGCGACTCCATCATGATGATAATGAGACCTAGCCACAAACAGCATGTAGGGCTATTACCGGATGAGGTTTCCCGGGGCCCGAAGCTGTCTAAATCCTTGTCTTGCGTTGATCCGCCCTGTGTCTCTCGTCCCACTCAACCCCTCTCAAGCTACCACATAGATGCGTTGGCCTGCGACTAAGTCGTAACACTAAGGACATCTGCCGTGACAAAACCACGACACATTACCTGATGGGTGATGAAGCGATGCCATGGCGATCCTGGCAAAGGTTGGCTCGCCACCGCGAAGTCCGTGGTTCAGCTAATGTGATGTAGCTGGTCGGCTGGTGATGCCGGAGTCTCTTAAGTAAGTTGATGAAGAGATGGCGAAGTCCTCGGTCTAGCCGAGGTGATGGAGCAGGTCGATAAGGAGACGTTGCAGCTGCCGTGTCAGCCGAGGTGTTGAAGTAGTTCGGCGTGATGGACATCGGCTTGAAGAAGCAAAAGTGCGGCTATGCCGACGCAGGTTGTAACTTGTGACGCGGTCAATGCTGGCTTGATGAAGTGCCCGCGCGGCGATGCCGGTGTGCCCACTCCGTGTAATCCATGGGGCGGCGATGTTGGTGACGATTTATCCTTCGCGATGCCGAACTATTGTTCGGCTGGCCGAGATGATGATCCGAAGTAATTGAGCTCGGCTCAACAAAGCGACGACGTGTCTAACGCAGGTCGGCCGCCGTGGAGTGATGTTGTCGGGCTGGTTTGACACCGGCGCGACGGAGAAGTTCGTATTGTAAGAATACTTTTAATACTAGTGGGATGTGTTTGAGAATAAAACACAACACCCCATACGAAAACTTCCTTCAAAAACGATGTCTGAGATTCTGTTCATAAAGAAGATGAACTCGGGTCGGATTCGTTCTCGCGTAGAAAACAGATCCGAAAAGTGATGCACTAATCGGAAGTTTCCCGGAGTTTGGACGGTCGGATCGAGCTGAATTTTTGGCAGGTGGTATATATGGGAATTCCACAGCAAATCAACGGTTGGATCTTCCAAAGGACATCCGAGCTAGATTCTGGACACCACGCTCTAAACTTGTTTGGATTCTCGTCCACATTCAACAGGGCTCCGGTATATCGGAGATTGCGGGAGATTCCTCCATCGGAACTCGACAAAATTTTTGCAGGGTTATTGTAGACTTAATTCCACATAATTCCACTGAAGCAATCATTTAGGTGACACTCGAGAAGGCGGTGGCGGCGGATACGAGTTTAGTGTCCGGAAAAACAGCACGGTCGCCCGAGGGCAATGTTGATGTTGAGCCCCCGAGCTCCATGGATGACTCCTCCATGATCTTGATAGAGATCGGAGTTGAGGTTGATGAAGGCCCTCATCCGAACATGACGATCGGAGGTAGGGTGCAGTCCTTGGTCAAGCCAAGGTGACTAGTCGAGCTGGTGATGATGAAACTGACGTTGCAGTTGGCCTGCAATCGAGCCATTGATCCTTTCGCCGATCACACAGCGGAACTCTCAATGAAAGCACTAATGGCGGTGTCAAGACCAGCGGATATCGGGTAGGGGGTCCCAAGCTATGCGTCTTAGGATCAATGGTAACATGAACACGGGATTTTACCCAGCTTCGGGCTCTCTTGACGAGATAATACCCTACATGCTGCTTGATTGACTATAATGAGTATAGGGGTTACAAGTGTTGATCTACCCTGAGATCATATGTTGTGGTCTAAACCCTAGAGGTATGATGAGTAATGTCATAATCCTCTATCGACTAGCCTAGCCTCGGTTTATATAATGTACCATAGGCCTAGGGTAACTAGAGTCCTAGCCGAATACGCCGGTGGGGGAGGAGTCCTTTTCTTGATCACCAAGTCTTGTGGAATCTTCCTTTTATGCGGCAACTGCCCGAACTGGCCCATGAGTATACGGTCATGGGGTCCTCGGCCCAATCCAACTGATCGAGAGACGACGTGGTGAGTACCCCCTAGTCCAGGACACCGTCAGTCACCATCAAGGATGGCAACCGAGCCAGCTTCTGGTATGATAGCTGGCTGCATGAGGGGGCGCCGCTCGTGATCGCCCCCGACATCTTCCCGGTTTCCAGCCGCAAGGCGCGCTCCGTATGTCAAGTGCTGTCAGCGACAGATGGATCAAGACTCCGCGGCCGGGTGACCATCGACCTGCTGCCTTCCTTCGTCAAAGCTATGGGTGTGTGTCAACTCCATGCAGCCGCCACCCCAACAGCGTGGACTCCTTCAGCGGAGAATAACGGACAATGGTGTTTACATGATGGCTTGGTACAAGCTCTTCTTCAATGGATCCGCTGTCTTCCCCACTGCTCAAGGGATCCGAAAGCCTGGGCTCCGCCAAATGTCGATATTTGCTCGGTTGCTGCGCCGGCGTCGGATCCTCACGGCCGACCGCCTGCTTGCCCGGCAATGGCCCAACTCCTACTTCTGCCCGTTATGTATGTGGAACCTGGAGACGGTGACTAACCTCATGAGGGAATGCCCATGGGCGAAGCTATTATGGGCACTGGTGGCGCACCGTTTCACAATTCCGGAGCTAAACCCTGACACATGGGCGCTGGGTACACCCTGGGTAGAGTGGTTCAGCGACATTAGCCGCGTGTTTTCCACCCTGAAACTGGCGAAATCTGTTGCTCTCCTTGTTTTTTGGTGGATCTGGAAGGAACGTAACGCACACATCTTCGACGACGGCATGGAGCGCTCGCCACGGCAAGTCTTGCACCTCCTGCTATCGGAGGCAACACAATAAGCCCCTATCTTTCTCAGTGTTCGGCTGAAACTCCATGACCACAAGTATTGCGTGAGTGTTAGCTATTATAAATACTATATGATAGTTGAGTATGTGGAGTTGCTGAAAAGCTCTGTTATTGACTCTTTCTGATGTTATGATAAATTGCGATTGCTACAATGACTAAGATTATAGTTTGTTAGTTCTCAATGAAGTTTTTGAACCATACTTGATATTGTGAATGGATTGTTACTTGAGCATAAGAACTCATATGATGGAATCTATATACGTTGTTGTTTTAAGAATGATCATGATGCCCTCATGTCCGTATTTTATTTTTATAGACACCTCTATCTCTAAACATGTGGACATATTTTTCGATATCGGCTTCCGCTTGAGGACAAGAGAGGTCTAAGCTTGGGGGAGTTGATACGTCCATTTTGCATCATGCTTTTATATCAATATTTATTGCATTATGGGCTGTTATTACACATTATATCTCAATACTTATGGCTATTCTCTCTTATTTTACAAGGTTTACTATGAAGAGGGGAATGCGGCACTGGAATTCTGGCCGAAAAGGGACAAACACTGAAACATATTCTGCCTTTGCCCGTAAGTCCGAAACTCCACGAAACATATTTTTGGATTTATTAAGAATTATTGAGCGAAAGAAGTACATCAGGGGGCCACTGTCGGTGTCAAAACCAGCGGATCTCGGGTAGGGGGTCCCAAGCTGTGCGTCTTACGATCAATGGTAACATGAACACGAGATTTTACCCAGCTTCGGGCTCTCTTGACGAGATAATACCCTACATGCTGCTTGATTGACTATAATGAGTATAGGGTTTACAAGAGTTGATCTACCCTGAGATCGTATGTTGTGGTCTAAACCCTAGAGGTATGATGAGTAATGTCATAATCCTCTATCGACTAGCCTAGCATCGGTTTATATAATGTACCATAGGCCTAGGGTAACAAGAGTCCTAGCCGAATACGCCGGTGGGGGAGGAGTCCTTGTCTTGATCACCAAGTCTTGTGGAATCTTCCTTTTATGCGGCAACTGCCCGAACTGGCCCATGAGTATACGACCATGGGGTCCTCGGCCCAATCCAACTGATCAGGAGACGACGTGGTGAGTACCCCCTAGTCCAGGACACCGTCAGTAGCCCCCTAAACCGGTCTTCAACTTGGGGATGCTCCTCGATTCTTCCGAACTGCTCTTCATCTTCGGTCATCGGTCTTGAAATCTGGTTCAACAAATCTTCTCAACAAAGCGACGACGTGTCTAACGCAGGTCGGCCACCATGGAGTGATGTTGTCTGGCTGGTTTGACACCGGCACGACGGTGAAGTTCGTATTGTAAGAGTACTTTTAATACTAGTGGGATGTGTTTGAGAATAGAACACAACACCCCATACGAAAACTTCCTTCAAAAAGGATGTCCGAGATCCCGTTCATAAAGAAGATGAACTCGGGTCGGATTCGTTCTCGCGCAGAAAATAGATCCGAAAAGTGATGCACTAATCGGAAGTTTCCTGGAGTTTGGACTGTCGGATCGAGCTGAATTTTTGGCAGGTGGTAGATATGGGAATTCCGCAGCAAATCAATGGTTGGATCTTTCAAAGGACATCCGAGCTAGATGCTGGACACCACGCTCTAAACTCGTCCAGATTCTCGTCCAGATTCAACAGGGCTCTGGTATATCGGATATTGCTGGAGATTCCTCCATCGGAACTCGACAAAAATTTTGCAGGGTTGTTGTAGACTTGATTCCGCATAATTCCACCAAAGCAATTGTTTAGGCAACACCCGTGGAGGCGGTGGCGGTGGATACGAGTTTGCTTTCCGGAAAACCAGCACGGTCGCCCGAGGGCAATGTTGATTATGAGCCCCCGAGCTCCATGGATGACTCCTCCATGATCTTGATAGAGATCGGAGTTGATGTTGATGAAGTCCCTCATCCGAACATGACGGTCGGAGGTAGGGTGCAGTCCTCGGTCAAGCCAAGGTGGCCAGTCGAGCTGGTGACGAAGAAACCGACGTTGCAGTTGACCTGCAGTCGAGCCATTGATCCTTTCGCCAATCACACAGCGGAACTCTCAATGAAAGCACCAATGTCGGTGTCAAAATCGGCGGATCTCGGGTAGGGGGTCCCAAGCTGTGCGTCTTAGGATCAATGGTAACATGAACACAGATTTTACCCAGCTTGGGCTCTCTTGACGAGATAATACCCTACATGCTGCTTAATTGACTATAATGAGTATATGGGTTACAACAGTTGATCTACCCTGAGATCATATGTTGTGGTCTAAACCCTATAGGTATGATGAGTAATGTCATAATCCTCTATCGACTAGCCTAGCCTCGGTTTATATAATGTACCATCGGCCTAGGGTAACAAGAGTCCTAGCCTAATACGCCGGTGGGGTAGGAGTCCTTGTCTTGATCACCAAGTCTTGTGGAATCTTCCTTGTAGGTGGCAACTGCCCGAACTGGCCCATGAGTATACGGCCATGGGGACATCGACCCAATCGATATGATCGGGAGACGACATGGTGAGTACCCCCTAGTCCAGGACACCGTCAGTAGCCCCCTGAACCGGTCTTCAAGTTAGGGATGCTCCTCGATTCTTCCGAACTACTCTTCATCTTCGGACGTCGGTCTTGAAAACTAGTTCAACAAATCTTCTCAACAAAGCGACGACGTGTCTAACGCAGGTCGGCCGCCGTGGAGTGATGTTGTCGGGCTGGTTTGACACCGGCGTGACGGTGAAGTTCGTATTGTAAGAGTACTTTTAATACTAGTGGGATGTGTTTGAGAACAAAACACAACACCCCATACGAAAACTTCCTTCAAAAAGGATGTCCGAGATCCCGTTCATAAAGAACATGAACTCGGGTCGGATTCGTTCTCGCGCAGAAAACAGATCCGCAAAGTGATGCACAAATCGGAAGTTTCCCGGAGTTTGGACGGTCGGATCGAGCTGAATTTTTGGCAGGTGGTAGATATGGGAATTCCGCAGCAAATCAACGGTTGGATCTTCCAAAGGACATTCGGGCTAGATGCTGGACACCACGCTCTAAACTCGTCCGGATTCTCGTCCAGATTCAACAGGGCTCCGGTATATCGAAGATTGCTGGAGATTCCTCCATCGGAACTCGACGAAATTTTTGCAGGGTTGTTGTAGACTTAATTCCGCATAGTTCCACCGAAGCAATTGTTTAGGCGACACTCGAGGAGACGGTGGCGGCGGATACGAGTTTGCTTTCCGGAAAAACAGCACGGTCGCCCGAGGGCAATGTTGATGTTGAGCCCCCGAGCTCCATGGATGACTCCTCCATGATCTTGATAGAGATCGGAGTTTATGTTGATGAAGGCCCTCATCCGAACATGACGATCGGAGGTAGGGTGCAGTCCTCGGTCAAGCCAAGGTGACCAGTCGAGCTGGTGACGAAGAAACCGACGTTGCAGTTGACCTGCAGTCGAGCCATTGACCCTTTCGCCGATCACACAGCGGAACTCTTAATGAAAGCAACAATGTCGGTGTCAAAACTGGCGGATCTCGGGTAGGGGTCCCAAGCTGTGCGTCTTAGGATCAATGGTAATATGAACACGGGATTTTACCCAGCTTCGGGCTCTCTTGACGAGAGAATACCCTACATGCTGCTTGATTGACTATAATGAGTATAGGGGTTACAAGAGTTGATCTACCCTGAGATCATATGTTGTGGTCTAAACCCTAGAGCTATGATGAGTAATGTCATAATCCTCTATCGACTAGCCTAGCATCGGTTTATATAATGTACCATAGGCCTAGGGTAACAAGAGTCCTAGCCGAATACGCCGGTGGGGGAGGAGTTCTTGTCTTGATCACCAAGTCTTGTGGAATCTTCCTTTTATGCGGCAACCGCCCGAATCGCCCATGAGTATACTGGCCATGGGGTCCTCGCCCAATCCAACCGATCAGAGACGACGTGGTGAGTACCCCCTAGTCCAGGACACCGTCAGTAGCCCCCTAAACCGGTCTTCAAGTTGGGGATGCTCCTCGATTCTTCCGAACTGCTCTTCATCTTCGGTCATTGGTCTTGAAATCTGGTTCAACAAATCTTCTCAACAAAGCGACGACCTTGTCTAACGCAGGTCGGCCGCCATGGAGTGATGTTGTCTGGCTGGTTTGACACCGGCACGACGGTGAAGTTCGTATTGTAAGAGTACTTTTAATACTAGTGGGATGTGTTTGAGAATAAAACACAATACCCCATACGAAAACTTCCTTCAAAAAGGATGTCCGATATCCCGTTCATAAAGAAGATGAACTCGGGTCGAATTCGTTCTCGCGCAGAAAACAGATCCGAAAAGTGATGCACTAATCGGAAGTTTCCTGGAGTTTGGACTGTCGGATCGAGCTGAATTTTTGGCAGGTGGTAGATATGGGAATTCCGCAGCAAATCAATGGTTGGATCTTTCAAAGGACATCCGAGCTAGATGCTGGGCACCACGCTCTAAACTCGTCCAGATTCTCGTCCAGATTCAACAGGGCTCTGGTATATCGGATATTGCCGGAGATTCCTCCATCGGAATTCGACAAAAATTTTGCAGGGTTGTTGTAGACTTGATTCCTCATAATTCCACCAAAGCAATTGTTTAGGCAACACCCGTGGAGGCGGTGGCGGTGGATACGAGTTTGCTTTCCGGAAAACCAGCACGGTCGCCCGAGGGCAATGTTGATTATGAGCCCCCGAGCTCCATGGATGACTCCTCCATGATCTTGATAGAGATCGGAGTTGATGTTGATGAAGTCCCTCATCCGAACATGACGGTCGGAGGTAGGGTGCAGTCCTCGGTCAAGCCAAGGTGGCCATACGAGCTGGTGACGAAGAAACCGACGTTGCAGTTGACCTGCAGTCGAGCCATTGATCCTTTCGCCAATCACACAGCGGAACTCTCAATGAAAGCACCAATGTCGGTGTCAAAATCGGCGGATCTCGGGTAGGGGGTCCCAAGCTGTGCGTCTTAGGATCAATGGTAACATGAACACAGGATTTTACCCAGCTTCGGGCTCTCTTGACGAGATAATACCCTACATGCTGTTTAATTGACTATAATGAGTATATGGGTTACAACAGTTGATCTACCCTGAGATCATATGTTGTGGTCTAAACCCTATAGGTATGATGAGCAATGTCATAATCCTCTATCGACTAGCCTAGCCTCGGTTTATATAATGTACCATAGGCCTAGGGTAACAAGAGTCCTAGCCTAATATGCCGGTGGGGTAGGAGTCCTTGTCTTGATCACCAAGTCTTGTGGAATCTTCCTTGTAGGTGGCAACTGCCCGAACTGGCCCATAAGTATACGGCCATGGGGACATCGACCCAATCCAACTGATCGGGAGACGACATGGTGAGTACCCCCTAGTCCAGGACACCGTCAGTAGCCCCCTGAACCGGTCTTCAAGTTAGGGATGCTCCTCGATTCTTCCGAACTGCTCTTCATCTTCGGACGTCGGTCTTGAAAACTGGTTCAACAAATCTTCTCAACAAAGCGACGACGTGTCTAACGCAGGTCGGCCGCCGTGGAGTGATGTTGTCGGGCTGGTTTGACACCGGCGCGACGGTGAAGTTCGTATTGTAAGAGTACTTTTAATACTAGTGGGATATGTTTGAGAATAAAACACAACACCCCATACGAAAACTTCCTTCAAAAAGGATGTCCGAGATCCCGTTCATAAAGAAGATGAACTCGGGTCGGATTCGTTCTCGCGCAGAAAATAGATCCGCAAAGTGATGCACTAATCGGAAGTTTCCCGGAGTTTGGACGGTCGGATCGAGCTGAATTTTTGGCAGGTGGTAGATATGGGAATTCCGCAGCAAATCAACGGTTGGATCTTCCAAAGGACATTCGGGCTAGATGCTGGACACCACGCTCTAAACTCGTCCGGATTCTCGTCCAGATTCAACAGGGCTCCGGTATATCGAAGATTGCTGGAGATTCCTCCATCGGAACTCGACGAAATTTTTGCAGGGTTGTTGTAGACTTAATTCCGCATAGTTCCACCGAAGCAATTGTTTAGGCGACACTCGAGGAGGCGGTGGCGGCGGATACGAGTTTGCTTTCCGGAAAAACAGCACGGTCGCCCGAGGGCAATGTTGATGTTGAGCCCCCGAGCTCCATGGATGACTCCTCCATGATCTTGATAGAGATCGGAGTTGATGTTGATGAAGGCCCTCATCCGAACATGACGATCGGAGGTAGGGTGCAGTCCTCGGTCAAGCCAAGGTGACCAGTCGAGCTGGTGACGAAGAAACCGACGTTGCAGTTGACCTGCAGTCGAGCCATTGACCCTTCCGCCGATCACTGGCGGAACTCTTAATGAAAGCAACAATGTCGGTGTCAAAACCGCGGATCTCGGTAAGGGTCCCAAGCTGTGCGTCTTAGGATCAATGGTAACGTGAACACGGATTTTACCCACGGGCTCTCTTGACGAGAGAATACCCTACATGCTGCTTGATTGACTATAATGAGTATAGGGGTTACAAGAGTTGATCTACCCTGAGATCATATGTTGTGGTCTAAACCCTAGAGCTATGATGAGTAATGTCATAATCCTCTATCGACTAGCCTAGCATCGGTTTATATAATGTACCATAGGCCTAGGGTAACAAGAGTCCTAGCCGAATACGCCGGTGGGGGAGGAGTCCTTGTCTTGATCACCAAGTCTTGTGGAATCTTCCTTTTATGCGGCAACTGCCCGAACTGGCCCATGAGTATACGGCCATGGGGTCCTCGGCCCAATCCAACTGATTAGGAGACGACGTGGTGAGTACCCCCTAGTCCAGGACACCGTCAGTAGCCCCCTAAGCCGGTCTTCAAGTTGGGGATGCTCCTCGATTCTTCCGAACTGCTCTTCATCTTCGGTCATCGGTCTTGAAATCTGGTTCAACAAATCTTCTCAACAAAGCGATGACGTGTCTAACGCAGGTCGGTCGCCATGGAGTGATGTTGTCTGGCTGGTTTGACACCGGCACGACGGTGAAGTTCGTATTGTAAGAGTACTTTTAATACTAGTGGGATGTGTTTGAGAATAAAACACAACACCCCATACGAAAACTTGCTTCAAAAAGGATGTCCGAGATCTCGCTCATAAAGAGGATGAACTCGGGTCGAATTCATTCTCGCGCAGAAAATAGATCCGAAAAGTGATGCACTAATCGGAAGTTTCCCGGAGTTTGGACGGTCGGATCGAGCTGAATTTTTGGCAGGTGGTAGATATGGGAATTCCGCAGCAAATCAACAGTTGGATCTTCCAAAGGACATCCGAGCTAGATGTTGGATGATACGCCCATTTTGCATCATGCTTTTATATCGATATTTATTGCATTATGGGCTGTTATTTTACGTTATGTCACAATATTTATGGCTATTCTCTCTTATTTTACAAGGTTTACCATGAAGAGGGGAATGCGGCACTGGAATTCGGCTGGAAAAGGAGCAAATATTGGAGACCTATTCTCGTACAACTCCAAAAGTCCGAAACTCCACGGAATGTCTTAAAATAAATAAAGAAAAATCGTCGCCAAAGATGAAGGCCAGGGGGCCCACACCCTGCTCACGAGGGTGGGGGGCGCGCCGCCTCCCCCTCGGCGCACCCCCCTAGCTCGTGGGCCCCCTGGTGTCTCTCTGACGCCCATCTTCTCATATATGAGCTCTTTCGATGAGAAAAAAAATCATAAGCAACCTTTCGGGACGAGACTCCGCCGCCATGAGGCGGAACCTTGTCGGAACCAATCTAGGGCTCCGGCAGAGCCGTTCTGCCGGGGACACTTCCCTCCGGGAGGGGGAAATCATCGCCATCATCATCACCAACCGTCCTCTCATCGGAAGAGGGCAATCTCCATCAACATCTTCATCAGCACCATCTCATCTCCAAACCCTAGTTCATCTCTTGTATCCAATTCTTGTCTCTAAGTCCGGGATTGTCTCCTTGTAGTTGATGCTAGTTGGTTTACTTGGTGGAAGATCATATGTTCAGACCTTTATGCATATTATTACCCCTCTGATTATGAACATGAATATGCTTTGTGAGTAATTACGTTTGTTCCTGAGGACACGGGAGAAGTCTTGCTATTAGTAGTCATGTGAATTTGGTATTCGTTCGATATTTTGATGAGATGTATGTTGTCTATCCTCTAGTGGTGTTATGTGAACGTCGACTACATAACACTTCACCATTATTTGGGCCTAGAGGAAGGCATTGGGAAGTAATAAGTAGATGTTGGGTTGCTAGAGTGACAGAAGCTTAAACCCTAGTTTATGCGTTGCTTCGTAAGGGGGTGTTTTGGATCCATATGTTTCATGCTATGGTTAGGTTTACCTTAATACTTTTGTCGTAGTTGCGGATGCTTGTAATATAGGTTAATCATAAGTGGGATGCTTGTTCAAGTAAGAACAGCACCCAAGCACCGGTCCACCCACATATCAAATTATCAAAGTACCGAACGCGAATCATATGAACGTGATGAAAACTAGCTTGACGATATTCCCATGTGTCCTCGGGAGCGCTTTTCCTATTATAAGAGTTTGTTCCGGCTAGTCCTTTGCTACAAAAAGGATTGGGCCACCTTGCTGCACCTTATTTACTTTTGTTACTTGTTGCTCGTTACAATTTACCTTATCACAAAACTATCTGTTACCACTCATTTCAGTACTTGCAGAGAATACCTTGCTGAAAACTGCTTATCATTTCCTTCTGCTCCTTGTTGGGTTCGACACTCTTACTTATCGAAAGGACTACGATAGATCCCCTATGCTTGTGGGTCATCAAGACTCTTTTCTGGCGCCGTTGCCGGGGAGTGAAGCGCCTTTGGTAGGTGGAATTTGGTAAGGAAAAATTTATTTAGTGTGCTGAAATTTTCTGTCACTTGTTACTATGGAAAGTAATTGTCTGAGGGGCTTGTTCGGGGTATCTTCACCCCGTCCAGTAGAGCAAAGAGTTGCTCGTCAACCTACTCAACCTACTGAACCTATTGAAAATGAAACTCCTTTTGAATTTCCTTCGGGTATGATGGAAAAAATGCTAGCTAACACTTTTGCAGGAGAAGGAACAAAGCATCCTGACGAGCAACTACGCTATGTGGATGATATTTGTGGACTATTTAAGCTTGCAGGTATACCCGATGATGTTGTTAAGAAGAAGGCTTTCCCTTTAACTTTGGAGGGAGACACATTGACATGGTATAGGCTATGTGATGATACGAGATCATGGAACTATAAAAGAGTGAAGTTGGAATTTCATCAAAAGTATTACCCTATGCATCTTGTTCATCGTGATCGCAATTTTATATATAATTTTTGTCCTTGCGAAGGAGAAAGCATCGCTCAAGCTTGGGGGAGGCTTAAATAAATGTTATATTCATGCCCCAATCATGAGCTCGCAAGAGAAGTGATTATGCAAAGTTTTTATGCTCGGCTTTCTCATAATAATCAAACCATGCTCGATACTTCTTGTGCTGGCTCTTTTATGATTAAGACTATTGAATTCAGATGGAATTTATTGGATAGAATTAAACGCAACTCTGAAGATTGGGACCTCGATGAAGGTAAGGAGTCAGGTATGACACCTAAGTTTGATTGTATTAAATCTTTTATGGATACCGATATTTTCCGTAAGTTTAGCACTAAATATGGACTTGACTCTTAGATAGTAGCTTATTTCTGTGAATCTTTTGCTACTTATGTTGATCTCCCTAAGGAGAAGTGGTTTAAATATCATCCTCCCATAGAAATAAAAGTAGCTGCACCTATTAAAGTTGAAGAAAAGACTATCACTTATAATGATCCTATTGTTCCCACTTCGTATGTTGAGAAACCACCTTTCCCTGTTAGAGTAAAGGATCATGCTAAAGCCTCAACTGTTGTTCGTAAAAGCAATACTAGAACTTATACACCTGCTGAGCAACTCAAAGTAGAACCTAATATTGCTATTGTTAAAGATCTCTTGTCTGATAATATTGATGGGCATGTCATTCAATTCTCTGGTGAAACTACTAGAATTGCTAAACCCTGTGATAGAGATAAACACAGACCTGTGGTAGGCGTGCCTGTTATTTCTGTTAAAATAGGAGATCATTGTTATCATGGCTTATGTGATATGGGTGCTAGTGCTAGTGTTATACCCATTGACTTATATAAAGAAATTATGCATGATATCGCACCTGCTGAGTGAGAAGATATTGATGTTACAATTAAACTTGCCAATAGAGATACTATATCTGCAATCGGAATTGTTAGAGATGTTGAAGTCTTGTGTGGGAAAGCTAAATATCCTTCTGATTTTCTTGTTCTTGGTTCTCCACAAGATAGCTTTTGTCCCATTATATTTGGTAGACCCTTCTTGAATACTTTTAATGCTAAGATAGACCACGAAAGAATGTTGTTACTATTGGCTTGGATGACATGGTTCATGAGTTTAATTTTTCTAAATTTAGTAAACAACATCGTGAGGAAGAATTGCCTACTAAGGATGAAATTATTGGTCTTGCTTCTATTGCCGTACCTCCTAGTGATCCTTTGGAACACTATTTGCTAGACCATAAAAATGATATGTTTATGAATGAAAGAAGGGAAATAGATGAAGTATTCTTTAAACAAGAACCTATTCTTAAACACAATTTGCTTGTTGAAATCCTAGGGGATCCTCCTCCACCCAAGGGTGATCCCGTGTTTGAGCTTAAACCGTTGCCTAATAATCTTAAGTATGCTTATCTTGATGAAAAGAAAATATATCCTGTTATTATTAGTGCTAACCTTTCAGAGCATGAAGAAGAAAGATTATTGAAAACTCTGAAGAAGCACCGTGCCGCTATTGGATATACTCTTGATGATCTTAAGGGCATTAGTCCCACTCTATGTCAGCATAAAATAAATTTGGAAGCGGACGCCAAACCAGTTCGTGATCCTCAACGACATTTGAATCCTAAAATGAAAGAAGTGGTAAGGAAAGAAATATTCAAGCTTGTGGAGGAAGGTATAATTTATCCCGTTGCGGATAGTCAGTGGGTAAGTCCTGTCCATTGTGTCCCTAAGAAGGGAGGTATTACTGTTGTCCCTAATGATAAAGATGAATTGATTCCGCAAAGAATTATTACAGGTTATAGGATGGTAATTGATTTCCGCCAATTAAATAAAGCTACTAAGAAAGATCATTACCCCTTACCTTTTATTGATCAAATGCTAGAAAGATTATGCAAACATACACATTATTGCTTTCTAGATGGTTATTCTGGTTTCTCTCAAATAACTGTGTCGGCTAAAGATCAATCAAAAACTACTTTTACATGCCCTTTTGGTACTTTTGCTTATAGACGTATGCCTTTTGGTTTATGTAATGCACCTGCTACCTTTCAAAGTTGCATGATGGCTATATTCTCTGATTTTTGTGAAAAGATTTGTGAGGTTTTCATGGACGAATTTTCCGTCTATGGTTCCTCTTTTGATGATTGTTTGAGCAATCTTGATCGAGTTTTGTAGAGATGTGAAGAAACTAATCTTGTCTTGAATTGGGAAAAGTTCCACTTTATGGTTAAGGAAGGTATTGTCTTGGGGCACAAAGTTTCTGAAAGAGGTATTGAATTTGATAAAGCCATGGTTGATGCTATTGAAAAGATGCAAAGTCCCAAGGACATCAAAGGTATAAGAAGTTTCCTCGGTCACGCCAGATTTTATAGGAGGTTCATTAAGGACTTCTCAAAACTTTCTCGGCCTCTGACTAATTTATTACAAAAAGATGTACCATTTTTCTTTGATGATGATTGTGTAGAAGCATTTGAGATACTTAAGAAAGCATTAGTCTCTGCACCTGTTGTTCAGCCACCTGATTGGAATTTACCCTTTGAAATTATGTGTGATGCTAGTGATTATGTTGTAGGTGTTGTTCTAGGGCAAAGAGTTGATAAGAAATTAAATTTTATCCATTATGCTAGTAAGACTCTAGACAATGCTCAAAGAAATTATGCTACTACCGAAAAGGAACTTTTAGCAGTTGTATTTGCTTGTGATAAATTCATACCCTATATTGTTGATTCTAAAGTAACTATTCACACCGATCATGCTGCTATTAAATATCTTATGGAAAAGAAATGTGCTAAACCTAGACTTATTAGATGGGTTCTCTTGCTGCAAGAATTTGATTTGCATATTGTTGATATAAAAGGAGCTGAGAACCCCGTTGTAGACAACTTATCTAGGTTAGAGAATGTTCTTGATGACCCACTACCTATTGATGATAGCTTTCCTGATGAACAATTAAATGTCATAAGCACTTCTCGTAGCACTCCATGGTATGCTGATTATGCTAATTATATTGTTGCTAAATTTATACCACCTAGCTTCACATACCAACAAAAGAAAAAGTTCTTTTATGATTTGCGACATTACTTTTGGGATGACCCACATCTTTATAAAGAAGGAGTAAGCGGTGTTATTAGGCGTTGTGTACCGAGCATGAACAGGAGCAGATCCTCACGCAAGTGTCACTCCGAAGCTTATGGAGGACACCACGCTGGAGATAGAACTGCACATAAGGTATTGCAATCTGGTGTTTATTGGCCTACTCTCTTCAAGGATGCCCGTAAGTTTGTTTTGTCTTGTGATGAATGTCAAAGAACTGGTAATATTAGTAGACGTCAAGAAATGCCTATGAATTATTCACTTTTTATTGAACCATTTGATGTTTGGGGCTTTGATTATATGGGACCTTTTCCTGCCTCTAATGGATACACTCATATTTTAGTTGTTGTTGATTACGTTACTAAGTGGGTAGAAGCTATTCCAACTAGTAGTGCTGATCATAACACTTCTATTAAAATGCTTAAGGAAGTTATTTTTCCGAGGTTTGGAGTCCCTGAAATCTAATGACTGATGGTGGTTCACACTTTATTCATGGTGCTTTCCGTAAAATGCTTGCTGAATATGACGTTAATCATAGAATTGGATCTCCTTATCACATGCGGTCTAGTGGTCAAGTAGATCGAATTGAGCAATAGAGAGCTCAAATTAATTTTGCAAAAGACTGTTAATAGGTCTAGAAAGAATTGGTCCAAGAAACTTGAAGATGCATTATGGGCCTATAGAACTGCATATAAGAATCCTATGGGTATGTCTCCATATAAAATAGTTTATGGAAAAGCATGTCACTTACCTCTCGACCTAGAACATAAGGCATATTGGGCTATTAAAGAGCTCAACTATGATTTCAAACTTGCCGGTGAGAAGAGGTTATTTGATATTAGCTCACTTGATGAATGGAGAACCCAGGCTTATGAAAATGCCAAGTTGTTTAAAGAAAAAGTTAAAAGATGGCACGACAAAAGGATACAAAAGCGTGAGTTTAACGTAGGTGATTATGTATTGCTATACAACTCCGTTTAAGATTTTTTGCAGGAAAACTTCTCTCTAAATGGGAAGGTCCCTACGTTATCGAGGAGGTCTACCGTTCCGGTGCCATAAAAATCAACAACTTCGAAGGCACAAATCCGAAGGTGGTAAACGGTCAAAGGATCAAACACTATATCTCAGGTAATCCTCTAAATGTTGAAACTAATATTATTGAAACCGTAACCCGAGAGGAATACATAAGGGACACTTTCCAGAACGTTCCAGACTCCGAAAAGGAATAGGTACGTGTTACGGTAAGTAAACCGACTCCAAAACAAATTCAAAGGCAATATTTCTCCGTTTTGGAATATTTAGAAAAATAGAAAAATAAGTAGTAGTCCGGGGAGGACACGAGGTCTCCACGAGGGTGGAGGGCGCGCCCTACCCCCCTGGGCGCGCCCCCTACCTCGTGAGCACCTCGTGTGCCCTTTGGACTCCGTTTTCTTGCATGATACGTATATTGGTCGGTAAAAATTCATTATATATTCTCCCGAAGGTTTTGACGACCGTATCACGCAAATATCCTCCGTTTTCGTTTTGAGCTATTTCCGTTGCAGATTTGAGGATTCCGGAAACTCGATCATCCTTCTATGAGGGTAGCCTATGCCATGGAAGGTGGACGACAAGCTTGCATCATCAACAACACCTCCACCACCAACAACAAAGAAGGAGACATAATCACAAGGGTATGGGCACTCCCCTTGACAACTGCCAAGCTTGGGGGAGGTGCCCCGGTATCGTATCACCATCACAACTCCTATCTTTACCGTTTTTCTTAGTTCGATCCTATTAGTAGTATCTTGATATAGTAGAATAAAGTCATGGCATGATATAGTTTTGAAGTTTTGCTTTATGATCCCTCTATGCAATCGAGTCCGTGAGCTCTATATAATAAAGATTAGTGTTGAGTCAAGAGCTTGATTACTTTGCCATGATCTTGAGTGATTAGAAGAAAAAGAATAAAAAGAATCAAAGAATTCAAATTGATCTTAGTGAAAGTAATGACTTCACATAGAAAGAGTCTGATGATTAAAAGTTGTTGGGAGTTGACAAATATAGCTTTGGTCATCGTTGCAATTAATAGGAAGTAATAAGGAAAGAGAGGTTTTACATATAGATATATTATCATTGACATCTTTTATGATTGGGAGCACTCATTAAAATATGACATGCTAAAGAGTTGATGTTAGACAAGGAATACAACGTAATGAGTTATGTTTTCTTATATCTGAGGTAAAGTATGTTGTCATGGATCCTCTAACATGTTGAGCTTGCCTTTCCCCCTCATGCTAGCCAAATTCTCAGCACCAAGTAGAGATACTACTTGTGCTTCCAAATACCCTTAAACCAGTTTAGCCATGAGAGTCCACCATATCTACCTATGGATTGAGTAAGATCCTTCAAGTAAGTTGTCATCGGTGCAAGCAATAAAATTGCTCTTTAAATATGCATGACTTATTAGTGCAGAGAAATAAGCTTTATACGAACTTGTTGTGGGCCTTAATAAAAGCGACGGACTGCATAATAAAGTTTCACATACAAGGGCACTATAAAGTGGCGTTCTTTTGCATTAAGATTTTGTGCATCCAACCATAAAAGTGCATGGCAACCTCTGCTTCCCTCTGCGAAGGGCCTATCTTTTATTATTATCCTCTACCTTATGCAAGAGTCACGGTGATCTTCACCTTTCTTTTTTCATTTTATCCTTTGGCAAGCCCAGCATTTTGGAAAGAACATGATATATATATATATATATATATATATATATATATATATATATATATATATATATATATCTAATTGGATGTAGGGGAGCATGAATTATTATTGTTGACATTACCCTCATGGTAAAAGGTTGTGGGGCAAAACTATAAGCCCTATCTTTCTCTGTGTCCGATTAAAACTCCGTAACCACAAGTATTGCGTGAGTCTTAGCAATTATGAAGGACTAAGTGATAGTTGAGTATGTGGACTTGCTTTTAAGCTCTGACATAGAATCTTTTTGATGTTATGATAAATTGCCATTGTTTCAATGACTAAGGGTATAATTTGTTGGGGCTCAATAAGGTTTCTGATTCATACTTTGGCTTTGAGAAGATCATCACTTGAACATAAGTAATAATATGACAAAATTTATATATGTTGCTGTTATGAGAATAATCATGATGCCTTCATGTCCGTAATTTATTTTTATCGACGCCTCTACCTCTAAACATGAGGACATATTTATTGTTATCGGCTTTTCGCTTGAGGACAAAGCGAGGTCTAAGCTTGGGGAGTTGATCGTCCATTTTGCATCATGCCTTTATATCAATATTTATTGCATTATGGGCTGTTATTTTACGTTATGTCACAATATTTATGGCTATTCTCTCTTATTTTACAAGGTTTACCATGAAGAGGGGGAATGCTGGCAGCTGGAATTCTGGCTGGAAAAGGAGAAAATATTGGAGACCTATTCTGTGCAACTTCAAAAGTCCTGAAACTCCACGGAATGTCTTAAAATAAATAAAGAAAAATCGTCGCCAAAGATGAAGGCCAGGGGGCCCACACCCTGCTCACGAGGATGGGGGGCGCGCCGCCTCCCCCTCGGCGCGCCCCCCTAGCTCGTGGGCCCCCTGGTGTCTCTCCGACGCCCATCTTCTCATATATGAGCTCTTTCGATGAGAAAAAAATCATAAGCAACCTTTCGGGACGAGACTCCGCATGCAGGCGGAACCTTGCGGAACCAATCTAGGGCTCCGGCTGAGCTGTTCTGCCGGGGACACTTCCCTCCGGGAGGGGGATATCATCGCCATCATCATCACCAACGCTCCACTCATCGGGAGAGGGAAAGCTCCATCAACATCTTCATCAGCACCATCTCATCTCCAAACCCTAGTTCATCTCTCTTGTATCCAATTCTTGTCTCTAAGTCCTGGATTGGTGCTAGTAGGTTGCTAGTAGTGTTGATTACTCCTTGTAGTTGATGCTAGTTGGTTTACTTGGTGGAAGATCATATGTTCAGACCCTTTATGCATATTATTACCCTCTGATTATGAACATGAATATGCTTTGTGAGTAATTACGTTTGTTCACGAGGACACGGAGAAGTCTTGCTATTAGTAGTCATGTGAATTTGCTATTAGATTCGATATTTTGATGAGATGTATGTTTTCTAGCCTCTAGTGGTGTTATGTGAGCGTCGACTACATAACACATCACCATTATTTGGGCCTAGAGGAAGGCATTGGGAAGTAATAAGTAGATGATGGGTTCCTAGAGTGACAGAAGCTTAAACCCTAGTTTATGCATTGCTTCGTAAGGGGCTGTTTTGGGTCCATATGTTTCATGCTATGGTTAGGTTTACCTTAATACTTTTGTTGTAGTTGCGGATGCTTGCAATAGAGGTTAATCATAAGTGGGATGCTTGTTCAAGTAAGAACAGCACCCAAGCACCGGTCCACCCACATATCAAATTATCAAAGTACCGAACGCGAATCATATGAACGTGATGAAAACTAGCTTGACGATATTCCCATGTTTCCTCGGGAGCGCTTTTCCTATTATAAGAGTTGTTCCGGCTTGTCCTTTGCTACAAAAAGGATTGGGCCACCTTGCTGCACCTTATTTACTTTTGTTACTTGTTGCTCGTTACAATTTACCTTATCACAAAACTATCTGTTACCACTTATTTCAATACTTGTAGAGAATACCTTGCTCAAAACTGCTTATCATTTCCTTCTGCTCCTCGTTGTGTTCGACACTCTTACTTATCGAAAGGACTACGATATATCCCCTATACTTGTGGGTCATCACTGGACACCACGCTCTAAACTCGTCCGGATTCTCGTCCAGATTCAACAGGGCTCCGGTATATCGGAGCTGCCGGAGATTCCTCCATAGGAAATCGACGAAATTTTTGCAGGGTTGTTGTAGACTTAATTCCGCATAATTCCACTAAAGCAATCGTTTAGGCGACACTCGAGAAGGCGGTGGCGGCGGATACGAGTTTTCTTTTCAAAAAAACAGCACGGTCGCCCGAGGGCAATGTTGATGTTGAGCCCCCGACCTCCATGGATGAATCCTCCATGATCTTGATAGAGATCGGAGTTGATGTTGATGAAGGCCCTCATCCAAACATGACGATCGGAGGTAGGGTGCAGTCCTCGGTCAAGCCAAGGTGACCAGTCGAGCTGGTGACGAAGAAACCGACGTTGTAGTTGACCTGCAGTCGAGCCATTGATCCTTTCGTCGATCACATAGCGGAACTCTCAATGAAAGAACCAATGTCGGTGTCAAAACCGGCGGATCTCGGGTAGGGGGTCCCAAGCTGTGCGTCTTAGGATCAATGGTAACATGAACACGAGATTTTACCCAGCTTCGGGCTCTCTTGACGAGATAATACCCTACATGCTGCTTGATTGACTATAATAAGTATAGGGGTTACAAGAGTTGATCTACCCTGAGATCATATATTGTGGTATAAACCCTAGAGGTATGATGAGTAATGTCATTATCCTCTATCGTCTAGCCTAGCCTCGGTTTATATAATGTACCATAGGCCTAGGGTAACAAGTGTCCTAGCCGAATACGCCGGGGAGGAGTCCTTGTCTTGATCACCAAATCTTGTGGAATCTTCCTTGTATGCGGCAACTGCCCGAGCTGGCCTATGAGTATACGGCCATGGGGTCCTCGGCACAATCCAACTGATCGGGAGACGACGTGGTGAGTACCCGCTAGTCCAGGACACCGTCAGTAGCCCCCTGAACCGGTCTTCAAGTTGGGGATGCTCCTCGATTCTTCCGAACTTTTCTTCATCTTTGGTCGTCGGTCTTGAAAAATGGTTCAACAAATCTTCTCAACAAAGCGACGACGTGTCTAACGCAGGTCGGCCGCCGTTGAGTGATGTTGTCGGGCTGGTTTGACATCGCCGCGACGGTGAAGTTCGTATTGTAAGAGTACTTTTAATACTAGTGGGATGTGTTTGAGAATAAAACACAACACCCCATACGAAAACTTCCTTCAAAAAGGATGTCCGAGATCCCGTTCATAAAGAAGATGAACTCGGGTCGGATTCGTTCTCGCGCAGAAAACAGATCCAAAAAGTGATGTACTAATTGGGAGTTTCCCGGAGTTTGGACGGTCGGATCGAGCTGAATTTTTGGCAGGTGGTAAATATGGGAATTCTGCAGAAAATCAACGGTTGGATCTTCCAAAGGACATCCGAGCTAGATATTGGACACCATGCTCTAAACTCGTCCGGATTCTCGTCCAGATTCAACAGGGCTCCGGTATATCGGAGATTGCCGGAGATTCCTCCATCAGAACTCGACGAAATTTTTGCAGTGTTGTTGTAGACTTAATTCCGCATAATTCCACCGAAGCAATCGTTTAGGCGACACTCGAGGAGGCGGTGGCGGCGGATACGAGTTTGCTTTCCGACAAAACAGCACGGTCGCCCGAGGGCAATGTTGATGTTGAGCCCCCGAGCTCCATGGATGACTCCTCCATGATCTTGAGAAAAATCGGAGTTGATGTTGATGAAGGCCCTCATCCGAACATGACGATCGGAGGTAGGGTGCAGTCCTCCGTCAAGCCAAGGTGACCAGTCGAGCTGGTGACGAAGAAAACCGATGTTGCAGTTGACCAGCAGTCGAGCCATTTATCCTTTCTCCGATCACACAGCGGAACTCTCAATGAAAGCACTAATGTCGGTGTCAAAACCGGCGGATCTCGGGTAGGGGGTCCCAAGCTGTGCGTCTTAGGATCAATGGTAACATGAACACGGGATCTTACCCAGGTTCGGGCTCTCTTGACGAGATAATACCCTACATGCTGCTTGGTTGACTATAATGAGTATAGGGCTTAGAAGAGTTGATCTACCCTGAGATCATATGTTGTGGTCTAAACCCTAGAGGTATGATGAGTAATGTCATAATCCTCTATCGACTAGCCTAGCCTCGGTTTATATAATGTACCATAGGCCTAGGGTAACAAGAGTCCTAGCCGAATACGCCGGTGGGGGAGGAGTCCTTGTCTTGTTCACCAAGTCTTGTGGAATCTTCCTTGTATGCGGCAACTGCCCGAACTGGCCCATGAGTATACGGCCATGGGGTCCTCGGCACAATCCAACTGATCGGGAAATGACGTGGTGAGTACCCCCTAGTCCAGGACACCGTCAGTAGCCCCCAGAACCGGTCTTCAAGTTGGGGATGCTCCTTGATTCTTCCGAACTGTTCTTCATCTTTGGTCGTCGGTCTTGAAAACTAGTTCAACAAATCTTCTCAACAAAGCGACGACGTGTCTAACGCAGGTCGGCCGCCGTTGAGTGATGTTGTCAGGCTGGTTTGACACCGGCGCGACGGTGAAGTTCGTATTGTAAGAGTACTTTTAATACTAGTGGGATGTGTTTGAGAATAAAACACAACACCCCATATGAAAACTTCCTTCAAAAAGGATGTCCGAGATCCCGTTCATAAAGAAGATGAACTCGGGTCGGATTCGTTGTCGCTCAGAAAACAGATCCAAAAAGTGATGTACTAATCGGGAGTTTCCCGGAGTTTGGACGGTCGGATCGAGCTGAATGTTTGGCAGGGGGTAGATATGGGAATTCCGCAGCAAATCAACGGTTGGATCTTCCAAAGGACATCCGATCTAGATGCTGGACACCATGCTCTAAACTCGCCCGGATTCTCGTCCAGATTCAGCAGGGCTCCGGTATATCGGAGATTGCAGGAGATTCCTCCATCGGAACTCGACGAAATTTTTGCAGTGTTGTTAAAGACTTAATTCCGCATAATTCCACCGAAGCAATCGTTTAGGAGACACTCGAGGAGGCAGTGGCGGCGGATACGAGTTTGCTTTCCGGCAAAACAGCACGGTCGCCCGAGGGCAATGTTGATGTTGAGCCCCCGAGCTCCATGGATGACTCCTCCATGATCTTGATAAAAATCGGACTTGATGTTGATGAAGGCCCTCATCCGAACATGACGATCGGAGGTAGGGTGCAGTCCTCCGTCAAGCCAAGGTGACCAGTCGAGCTGGTGACGAAGAAACTGACGTTGCAGTTGACCAGCAGTCGAGCCATTGATCCTTTCGCCGATCACACAGCGGAACTCTCAATGAAAGTACTAATGTCGGTGTCAAAACCGGCGGATCTCGGGTAGGGGGTCCCAAGCTGTGCGTCTTAGGATCAATGGTAACATGAACACGGGATTTTACCCAGCTTCGGGCTCTCTTGACAAGATAATACCCTACATGTTGCTTGATTGACTATAATGAGTACAGGGCTTACAAGAGTTGATCTACCCTGAGATCATATGTTGTGGTCTAAACCCTAGAGGTATGATGAGTAATGTCATAATCCTCTATCGACTAGCCTAGCCTCGGTTTATATAATGTACCGTAGGCCTAGGGTAACAAGAGTCCTAGCCGAATACGCCGGTGGGGGAGGAGTCCTTGTCTTGATCACCAAGTCTTGTGGAATCTTCCTTGTATGCGGCAACTGCCCTAACTGGCCCATGAGTATACGGCCATGGGGTCCTCGGCCCAATCCAACTGATCGGGAGATGACGTGGTGAGTACCCCCTAGTCAGGACACCGTCAGTAGCCCCCTGAACCGGTCTTCAAGTTGGGGATGCTCCTCGATTCTTCTGAACTGTTCTTCATCTTTGGTCGTCGGTCTTGAAAACTGGTTCAACAAATCTTCTCAACAAAGCGACGACGTGTCTAACGTAGGTCGGCCGCCGTTGAGTGGTGTTGTCGGGCTGGTTTGACACCGGCGCGACGGTGAAGTTCGTATTGTAAGAGTACTTTTAATACTAGTGGGATGTGTTTGAGAATAAAACACAACACCCCATACGAAAACTTCCTTCAAAAAGGATGTCCTAGATCCCGTTCATAAAGAAGATGAACTCGGGTCGGATTCGTTCTCACGCAGAAAATAGATCCGAAAAGTGATGTACTAATCGGGAGTTTCCCGGAGTATGGACGGTCGGATCGAGCTGAATTTTTGGCAGGTGGTAGATATGGGAATTCCGTAGCAAATCAACGGTTGGATCTTCCAAAGGACATCCGAGCTAGATGCTGGACACCATGCTCTAAACTCGTCCGGATTCTCGTCCAGATTCAACAGGGCTCTGGTTTATCAGAGATTGCAGGAGATTCCTCCATCGGAACTCGACGAAATTTTTACAGTGTTGTTGTAGACTTAATTCCGCATAATTCCACCGAAGCAATCGTTTAGGCGACACTCGAGGAGGCGGTGGCGGCGGATACGAGTTTGCTTTCCGGCAAAACAGCACGGTCGCCCGAGGGCAATGTTGATGTTGAGCCCCCGAGCTCCATGGATGACTCCTCCATGATCTTGATAAAAATCAGAGTTGATGTTGATGAAGGCCCTCATACGAACATGACGATCGGATGTAGGGTGCAGTCCTCCGTCAAGCCAAGGTGACCAGTCGAGCTGTTGACGAAGAAACTGACGTTGCAGTTGACCAGCAGTCGAGCCATTGATCCTTTCGCTGATCACAAAGCGGAACTCTCAATGAAAGTACTAATGTCGGTGTCAAAACCGGCGGATCTCGGGTAGGGGGTCCCAAGCTGTGCGTCTTAGGATGAATGGTAACATGAACACGGGATTTTACCCAGCTTGGGCTCTCTTGACGAGATAATACCCTACATCTTTGCTTGATTGACTATAATGAGTATAGGGCTTACAAGAGTTGATCTACCCGAGATCATATGTTGTGGTCTAAACCCTAGAGGTATGATGAGTAATGTCATAATCCTCTATCGACTAGCCTAGCCTCGGTTTATATAATGTACCATAGGCCTAGGGTAACAAGAGTCCCAAACCGAATCGCCGGTGGGGAGGAGTCCTTGTCTTGATCACCAAGTCTTGTGGAATCTTCCTTGTATGCGGCAACTGCCCTAACTGGCCCATGAGTATACGGCCATGGGGTCCTCGGCCCAATCCAACTGATCGGGAGATGACGTGGTGAGTACCCCCTAGTCCAGGACACCGTCAGTAGCCCCCTGAACCGGTCTTCAAGTTGGGGATGCTCCTCGATTCTTCCGAACTGTTCTTCATCTTTGGTCGTCGGTCTTGAAAACTGGTTCAACAAATCTTCTCAACAAAGCAACGACGTGTCTAACGCAGGTCGGCCGCCGTTGAGTGATGTTGTCGGGCTGGTTTGACACCGGCGCGACGGTGAAGTTCGTATTGTAAGAGTACTTTTAATACTTGTGGGATGTGTTTGAGAATAAAACACAACACCCCATACGAAAACTTCCTTCAAAAAGGATGTCCGAGATCCCGTTCATAAAGAAGATGAACTCGGGTCGGATTCGTTCTCACACAGAAAATAGATCCGAAAAGTGATGTACTAATCGGGAGTTTCCCGGAGTATGGACGGTCGGATCGAGCTGAATTTTTGGCAGGTGGTAGATATGGGAATTCTGCAGCAAATCAACGGTTGTATCTTCCAAAGGACATCCGAGCTAGATGCTGGACACCATGCTCTAAACTCGTTCGGATTCTCGTCCAGATTCAACAGGGCTCCGGTATATCGGAGATTGCAGGAGATTCCTCCATCGGAACTCGACGAAATTTTTGCAGTGTTGTTGTAGACTTAATTCCGCATAATTCCACCGAAGCAATCGTTTAGGCGACACTCGAGGAGGCGGTGGCGGCGGATACGAGTTTGCTTTCCGGCAAAACAACCTTTGTCGCCGAGGGCAATGTTGATGTTGAGCCCCCGAGCTCCATGGATGACTCCTCCATGATCTTGATAAAAATCGGAGTTGATGTTGATGAAGGCCCTCATCCGAACATGACGATCGGAGGTAGGGTGCAGTCCTCCGTCAAGCCAAGGTGACCGGTCGGTGGTGACGAAGAAACCGAGCGTTGCAGTTGACCAGCGATCGAGCCATTGATCCTTTCGCCGATCACATAGCGGAACTCTCAATGGAAGTACTAATGTCGGTGTCAAAACCGGCGGATATCTGGTAGGGGGTCCCAAGCTGTGCGTCTTAGGATCAATGGTAACATGAACACAGGATTTTACCCAGCTTCGGGCTCTCTTGACGAGATAATACCCTACATGCTGCTTGATTGACTATAATGAGTATAGGGCTTACAAGAGTTGATCTACCCTGAGATCATATGTTGTGGTCGAAACCCTAGAGGTATGATGAGTAATGTCATAATCCTCTATCGACTAGCCTAGCCTCAGTTCATATAATGTACCATAGGCCTAGGGTAACAAGAGTCCTAGCCGAATACGCCGGTGGGGGAGGAGTCCTTGTCTTGATCACCAAGTCTTGTGGAATCTTCCTTGTATGCGGCAACTGCCCTAATCGCCCATGAGTATCTGCCATGGGGTCCTCGGCCCAATCCAACTGATCGGGAGATGACGTGGTGAGTACCCCCTAGTCCAGGACACCGTCAGTAGCCCCCTGAACTGGTCTTCAAGTTGGGGATGCTCCTCGATTCTTCCGAACTGTTCTTCATCTTTGGTCGTCGGTCTTGAAAACTGGTTCAACAAATCTTCTCAACAAAGCGACGACGGGTCTAACGCAGGTCGGCCGCCGTTGTGTGATGTTGTCGGGCTGGTTTGACACCGGCGCGACGGTGAAGTTCGTATTGTAAGAGTACTTTTAATACTAGTGGGATGTGTTTGAGAATAAAACACAACACCCCATACGAAAACTTCCTTTAAAAAGTATGTCCGAGATCCCGTTCATAAAGAAGATGAACTCGGGTCGGATTCGTTCTCGCGCAGAAAACATATCCAAAAAGTGATGTACTAATCGGGAGTTTCCCGGAGTTTGGACGGTCGGATCGAGCTGAATTTTTGGCAGGTGGTAGATATGGGAATTCCGCAGCAAATCAACGGTTCTATCTTCCAAAGGACATCCGAGCTAGATGCTGGACACCATGCTCTAAACTCGTCTGGATTCTCGTCCAGATTCAACAGGCTCCGTATATCGGAGATTGCAGGAGATTCCTCCATCGAACTCGGCGAAATTTTTGTAGTGTTGTTGTAGACTTAATTCGCATAATTCCAATGAAGCAATCGTTTAGGCGACACTCGAGGAGGTGGTGGCGGCGGATCTGAGTTTTCTTTTCGGCAAAAGCAAGACGGTCGCCGAGGGCAATGTTGATGTTGAGCCCCGAGCTCCATGGATGACTCCTCCATGATCTTGATAAAAATCGGAGTTGATGTTGATGAAGGCCCTCATCCGAACATGACGATCGGAGGTAGGGTGCAGTCCTCGATCAAGCCAAGGTGACCAGTCGAGCTGGTGACGAAGAAACCGACGTTGCAGTTGACCAGCAGTCAAGCCATTGATCCTTTCGCCGGTCACACAGCGGAACTGTCAATGAAAGTACTAATGTCGGTGTCAAAACCGGCGGCTCTCCGGTAGGGGGTCACAAGTTGTGCGTCTTAGGATCAATGGTAACATGAACACGGGATTTTACCCAGCTTCGGGCTCTCTTGACGAGATAATACCCTACATGCTGCTTGATTGACTATAATGAGTATAGGGCTTACAAGAGTTGATCTACCTTGAGATCATATGTTGTGGTCCAAACCCTAGAGGTATGATGAGTAATGTCATAATCCTCTATCGACTAGCCTAGCCTCGGTTTATATAATGTACCATAGGCCTAGGGTAACAAGAGTGCTAGCCGAATACGCCGGTGGGGGAGGAGTCCTCGCCTTGATCACCAAGTCTTGTGGAATCTTCCTTGTATGCGGCAACCGCCGGATCGCCCATGAGTATCTGACCATGGGGTCCTCGGCCCAATCAAGCGATCGGGAGATGACGTGGTGAGTACCCCTAGTCCAGACACCGTCGAGAGCCCCGAACCGGTCTTCAAGTTGGGGATGCTCCTCGATTCTTCCGAACTGTTCTTCATCTTTGGTCGTCGGTCTTGAAAACTGGTTCAACAAATCTTCTCAACAAAGCGACGACGTGTCTAACGCAGGTCGGCCGCCGTTGAGTGATGTTGTCGGCCTGGTTTGACACCGGTGCGACGGTGAAGTTCATATTGTAAGAGTACTTTTAATACTAGTGGGATGTGTTTGAGAATAAAACACAACACCCCATACGAAAACTTCCTTCAAAAAGGATGTCCGAGATCCCGTTCATAAAGAAGATGAACTCTTGTCGGATTCGTTCTCGCGCAGAAAACAGATCCAAAAAGTGATGTACTAATCGGGAGTTTCCCGGAGTTTGGACGGCCGGATCGAGCTGAATTTTTGGCAGGTGGTAGATATGGGAATTCCGCAGCAAATCAACGGTTGGATCTTCCAAAGGACATCCGAGCTAGATGCTGGACACCATGCTCTAAACTCGTCCGGATTCTCGTCCAGATTCAACAGGGCTCCGGTATATCGGAGATTGCAGGAGATTCCTCCATCGGAACTCGACGAAATTTTTGTAGTGTTGTTGTAGACTTAATTCCGCATAATTCCACTGAAGCAATCGTTTAGGCGACACTCGAGGAGGCGTTGGCGGCGGATACGAGTTTGCTTTCAGGCAAAACAGCACGGTCGCCCGAGGGCAATATTGATGTTGAGCCCCCGAGCTCCATGGATGACTCCTCCATGATCTTGATAAAAATCAGAGTTGATGTTGATGAAGGCCCTCATACGAACATGATGATCGGAGGTAGGGTGCAGTCCTCCGTCAAGCAAAGGTGACCGGTGAGTGGTGACGAAGAAATCGACGTTGCAGTTGACCAAGATCGAGCCATTGATCCTTTCGCCGATCACACAATGGAACTCTCAATGAAAGTACTAATGTCGGTGTCAAAACCGCGGATCTCGGTAGGGGGTCCCAAGCAAAGCGTCATAGGATCAATGGTAACATGAACACGGATTTTACCCACTTGGGCTCTCTTGACGAGATAATACCCTACATGCTGCTTGATTGACTATAATGAGTATAGGGCTTACAAGAGTTGATCTACCCTGAGATCATATGTTGTGGTCTAAACCCTAGAGGTATGATGAGTAATGTCATAATCCTCTATCGACTAGCCTAACCACGGTTCATATAATATACCATAAGCCTAGGGTAAAAAGAGTCCAAGCCAAATACGCCGGTGGGGGAGGAGTCCTTGTCTTGATCACCAAGTCTTGTGGAATCTTCCTTGTATGCGGCAACTGCCCGAACTGGCCCATGAGTATACGGCCATGGGGTCCTCGGCCCAATCCAACTGATCGGGAGATGACGTGGTGAGTACCCCCTAGTCCAGGACACCGTCAGTAGCCCCCTGAACCGGTCTTCAAGTTGGGGATGCTCCTCGATTCTTCCGAACTGTTCTTCATCTTTGGCCGTCGGTCTTGAAAACTGGTTCGACAAATCTTCTCAACAAAGCGACGACGTGTCTAACGCAGGTCGGCCGCCGTTGAGTGATGTTGTCGGGCTGGTTTGACACCGGCGCGACGGTGAAGTTCGTATTGTAAGAGTACTTTTAATACTAGTGCGATGTGTTTGAGAATAAAACACAACACCCCATACGAAAACTTCCTTCAAAAAGGATGTCCGAGATCCCGTTCATAAAGAAGATGAACTCGGGTCGGATTCGTTCTCGCGCAGAAAACATATCCAAAAAGTGATGTACTAATCGGGAGTTTCCCGGAGTTTGGACGGTCGGATCGAGCTGAATTTTTGGCAGGTGGTAGATATGGGTATTCCGCATTAAATCAACGGTTCTATCTTCCAAAGGACATCCGAGCTAGATGCTGGACACCATGCTCTAAACTCGTCGGATTCTCGTCCAGATTCAACAGGCTCGGTATATCGGAGATTGCAGGAGATTCCTCCATCGAACTCGGCGAAATTTTGAAGTGTTGTTGTAGACTTAATTCGCATAATTCCACGAAGCAATCGCTAGGCGACACTCGAGGAGGCGGTGGCGGCGGATCTGAGTTTTCTTTCGGCAAAAGCAAAACACGGTCGCCGAGGGCAATGTTGATGTTGAGCCCCGAGCTCCATGGATGACTCCTCCATGATCTTGATAAAATCGGAGTTGATGTTGATGAAGGCCCTCATCCGAACATGACGATCGGAGGTAGGTGCAGTCCTCTATCCAGCCAAGGTGACCGGTTGAGTGGTGACGAAGAAATCGGCGTTGCAGTTGACGGCGGTCAAGCCATTGATCCTTTCGCGGTCACACAGTGGAACTCTCAATGAACGTACTAATGTCGGTGTCAAAACCGCGGATCTCGGTAGGGGGTCAAGCTGTGCGTCTTAGGATCAATGGTAACATGAACACGGATTTTACCCAGCTTGGGCTCTCTTGGACGAGATAATACCCTACATGCCGCTTGATTGACTATAATGAGTATAGGGCTTACAAGAGTTGATCTACCCCGAGATCATATGTTGTGGTCTAAACCCTAGAGGTATGATGAGTAATGTCATAATCCTCTATCGACTAGCCTAGCCTCGGTTTATATAATGTACCATAGGCCTAGGGTAACTAGAGTCCTAAGCCGAATCGCCGGTGGGGAGGAGTCCTTGTCTTGATCACCAAGTCTTGTGGAATCTTCCTTGTATGCGGCAACCGCCCGAATCGCCCATGAGTATACGGCCATGGGGTCCTCGGCCCAATCCAACTGATCGGGAGATGACGTGGTGAGTACCCCCTAGTCCAGGACACCGTCAGTAGCACCCTGAACCGGTCTTCAAGTTGGGGATGCTCCTCGATTCTTCCGAACAGTTCTTCATCTTTGGTCGTCGGTCTTCAAAACTGGTTCAACAAATCTTCTCAACAAAGCGACGACGTGTCTAACGCAGGTCGGCCGCCGTTGAGTGATGTTGTCGGGCTGGTTTGACACCGGCGCGACGGTGAAGTTCGTATTGTAAGAGTACTTTTAATACTAGTGGGATGTGTTTGAGAATAAAACACAACACCCCATACGAAAACTTCCTTCAAAAAGGATGTCCGAGATCCCGTTCATAAAGAAGATGAACTCGGGTCGGATTCGTTCTCGCGCAGAAAACAGATCCAAAAAGTGATGTACTAATCGGGAGTTTCCCGGAGTTTGGACGGTCGGATCGAGCTGAATTTTTGGCAGGTGGTAGATATGGGAATTCCGCAGCAAATCAACGGTTGGATCTTCCAAAGGACATCCGAGCTAGATGTTGGACACCATGCTCTAAACTCGTCCGGATTCTCGTCCAGATTCAACAGGGCTCCGGTATATCGGAGATTGCAGGAGATTCCTCCATCGAACTTCGCGAAATTTTTGTAGTGTTGTTGTAGACTTAATTCCGCATAATTCCACCGAAGCAATCGTTTAGGCGACACTCGAGGAGGCGGTGGCGGCGGATACGAGTTTGCTTTCCGGCAAAACAGCACGGTCGCCCGAGGGCAATATTGATGTTGAGCCCCCGAGCTCCATGGATGACTCCTCCATGATCTTGATAAAAATCGGAGTTGATGTTGATGAAGGCCCTCATCCGAACATGATGATCGGAGGTAGGGTGCAGTCCTCCGTCAAGCAAAGGTGACCGGTCGAGCTGGTGACGAAGAAATCGACGTTGCAGTTGACCAGCAGTCGAGCCATTGATCCTTTCGCCGATCACACAGCGCAACTCTCAATGAAAGTACTAATGTCGGAGTCAAAACCGGCGGATCTCGGGTAGGGGGTCCCAAGCTGTGCGTCATAGGATCAATGGTAACATGAACACGAGATTTTACCCAGCTTCGGGCTCTCTTGACGAGATAATACCCTACATGCTGCTTGATTGACTATAATGAGTATAGGGCTTACAAGAGTTGATCTACCCTGAGATCATATGTTGTGGTCTAAACCCTAGAGGTATGATGAGTAATGTCATAATCCTCTATCGACTAGCCTAGCCTCGGTTTATATAATGTACCATAGGCCTAGGGTAACAAGAGTCCTAGCCGAATACGCCGGTGGGGGAGGAGTCCTTGTCTTGATCACCAAGTCTTGTGGAATCTTCCTTGTATGCGGCAACCGCCCGAATCGCCCATGAGTATCTGACCATGGGGTCCTCGGCCCAATCAACTGATCGGGAGATGACGTGGTGAGTACCCCCTAGTCCAGACACCGTCAGTAGCCCCCTGAACCGGTCTTCAAGTTGGGGATGCTCCTCGATTCTTCGAACTGTTCTTCATCTTTGGTCGTCGGTCTTGAAAACTGGTTCAACAAATCTTCTCAACAAAGCGACGACGTGTTCAACGCAGGTCGGCCGCCATTGAGTGATGTTGTCGGGCTGGTTTGACACCGGTAGCGACGGTGAAGTTCAGATTGTAAGAGTACTTTTAATACTAGTGGGATGTGTTTGAGAATAAAACACAACACCCCATACTGAAAACTTCCTTCAAAAGGATGTCAGAGATCCGTTCATAAAGAAGATGAACTCGGTCGGATTCGTTCTCTGTGAAAACACATCCAAAAAGTGATGTACTAATCGGGAGTTTCCCGGAGTTTGGATGGTCGGATCGAGCTGAATTTTTGGCAGGTGGTAGATATGGGAATTCCGCAGCAAATCAACGGTTCTATCTTCCAAAGGACATCCGAGCTAGATGCTGGACACCATGCTCTAAACTCGTCTGGATTCTCGTCCAGATTCAACAGGGCTCCGGTATATCGGAGATTGCAGGAGATTCCTCCATCGGAACTCGACGAAATTTTTGAAGTGTTGTTGTAGACTTAATTCCGCATAATTCCACCGAAGCAATCGCTTAGGCGACACTCGAGGAGGCAGTGGCGGCGGATACGAGTTTTCTTTCTGGCAAAACAGCACGGTCGCTCGAGGGCAATGTTGATGTTGAGCCCCCGAGCTCCATGGATGACTCCTCCATGATCTTGATAAAAATCGGAGTTGATGTTGATGAAGGCCCTCATCCGAACATGACGATCGGAGGTAGGGTGCAGTCCTCCGTCAAGCCAAGGTGACCAGTTGAGCTGGTGACGAAGAAACCGACGTTGCAGTTGACCAGCAGTCAAGCCATTGATCCTTTCGCCGGTCACACAGCGGAACTGTCAATGAACGTACTAATGTCGGTGTCAAAACCGGCGGATCTCGGGTAGGGGGTCACAAGCTGTGCGTCTTAGGATCAATGGTAATATGAACACGGGATTTTACCCAGCTTCGGGCTCTCTTGACGAGATAATACCCTACATGCTGCTTGATTGACTATAATGAGTATAGGGCTTACAAGAGTTGATCTACCCTGAGATCATATGTTGTGGTCTAAACCCTAGAGGTATGATGAGTAATGTCATAATCCTCTATCGACTAGCCTAGCCTCGGTTTATATAATGTACCATAGGCCTAGGGTAACAAGAGTCCTAGCCGAATCGCCGGTGGGGAGGAGTCCTTGTCTTGATCACCAAGTCTTGTGGAATCTTCCTTGTATGCGCAATCGCCCGAATCGCCCATGAGTATCTGACCATGGGGTCCTCGGCCCAATCAACTGATCGGGAGATGACGTGGTGAGTACCCCCTAGTCCAGGACACCGTCAGTAGCACCCTGAACCGGTCTTCAAGTTGGGGATGCTCCTTGATTCTTCCGAACTGTTCTTCATCTTTGGTCGTCGGTCTTCAAAACTGGTTCAACAAATCTTCTCAACAAAGCGACGCCGTGTCCAACGCAGGTCGGCCGCCATTGAGTGATGTTGTCGGGCTGGTTTGACACCGGTGCGACGGTGAAGTTCGTATTGTAAGAGTACTTTTAATACTAGTAGGATGTGTTTGAGAATAAAACACAACACCCCATACGAAAACTTCCTTCAAAAAGGATGTCCGAGATCCCGTTCATAAAGAAGATGAACTCGGGTCGGATTCGTTCTCGCGCAGAAAACAGATCCAAAAAGTGATGTACTAATCGGGAGTTTCCCGGAGTTTGGACGGCCGGATCGAGCTGAATTTGTGGCAGGTGGTAGATATGGGAATTCCGCAGCAAATCAACGGTTGGATCTTCCAAAGGACATCCGAGCTAGATGCTGGACACCATGCTCTAAACTCGTCCGGATTCTCGTCCAGATTCAACAGGGCTCCGGTATATCGGAGATTGCAGGAGATTCCTCCATCGGAACTCGACGAAATTTTTGTAGTGTTGTTGTAGACTTAATTCCGCATAATTCCACCGAAGCAATCGTTTAGGCGACACTCGAGGAGGCGGTGGCGGCGGATACGAGTTTGCTTTACGGCAAAACAAAGACGGTCGCCTCGAGGGCAATATTGATGTTGAGCCCCGAGCTCCATGGATGACTCCTCCATGATCTTGATAAAAATCGGAGTTGATGTTGATGAAGGCCCTCATCCGAACTTGATGATCGGAGGTAGGGTGCAGTCCTCCATCAAGCAAAGGTGACCAGTCGAGCTGGTGACGAAGAAATCAACGTTGCAGTTGACCAGCAGTCGAGCCATTGATCCTTTCGCCGATCACACAGCGGAACTCTCAATGAAAGTACTAATGTCGGTGTCAAAACCGGCGGATCTCGGGTAGGGGGTCCCAAGCTGTGCGTCTTAGGATCAATGGTAACTTGAACACGGGATTTTACCCAGCTTCGGGCTCTCTTGACGAGATAATACCCTACATGCTGCTTGATTGACTATAATGAGTATAGGGCTTACAAGAGTTGATCTACCCTGAGATCATATGTTGTGGTCTAAACCCTAGAGGTATGATGAGTAATGTCATAATTCTCTATCGACTAGCCTAACCTCGGTTTATATAATGTACCATAGGCCTAGGGTAACAAGAGTCCTAGCGAATCGCGGTGGGGAGGAGTCCTTGTCTTGATCACCAAGTCTTGTGGAATCTTCCTTGTATGCGCAATCGCCCGAATCGCCCATGAGTATCTGGCCATGGGGTCCTCGGCCCAATCCAACTGATCGGGAGATGACGTGGTGAGTACCCCCTAGTCCAGGACACCGTCAGTAGCCCCCTGAACCGGTCTTCAAGTTGGGGATGCTCCTCGATTCTTCCGAAATGTTCTTCATCTTTGGTCATCGGTCTTGAAAACTGGTTCAACAAATCTTCTCAACAAAGCGACGACGTGTCTAACGCAGGTCGGCCGCCGTTGAGTGATGTTGTCGGGCTGGTTTGACACCGGCGCGACGGTGAAGTTCGTATTGTAAGAGTACTTTTAATACTAGTGGGATGTGTTTGAGAATAAAACACAACACCCCATACGAAAACTTCCTTCAAAAAGGATGTCCGAGATCCCGTTCATAAAGAAGATGAACTCGGGTCGGATAAGTTCTCATGAAAACATATCCAAAAAGTGATGTACTAATCGGGAGTTTCCGGAGTTTGACGGTCGGATCGAGCTGAATTTTGGCAGGTGGTAGATATAGAATTCCGCAGCAAATCAACGGTTCTATCTTCCAAAGGACATCCGAGCTAGATGCTGGACACCATGCTCTAAACTCGTCCGGATTCTCGTCCAGATTCAACAGGCTCGGTATATCGGAGATTGCAGGAGATTCCTCCATCGAACTCGATGAAATTTTTGTGTTGTTGTAGACTTAATTCCACATAATTCCACGAAGCAATCGTTGCTTAGGCGACACTCGAGGAGGCGGTGGCGGCGGATACGAGTTTGCTTTCCGGCAAAACAACACGGTCGCCCGAGGGCAATGTTGATGTTGAGCCCCCGAGCTCCATGGATGACTCCTCCATGATCTTGATAAAAATCGGAGTTGATGTTGATGAAGTCCCTCATCCGAACATGATGATCGGAGGTAGGGTGCAGTCCTCCGTCAAGCAAAGGTGACCAGTCGAGCTGGTGACGAAGAAACCGACGTTGCAGTTGACCGGCGAATGAGCCATTGATCCTTCGCCCGATCACACAGCGGAACTCTCAATGAAAGTACTAATGTCGGTGTCAAAACCGGCGGATCTCGGGTAGGGGGTCCCAAGCTGTGCGTCTTAGGATCAATGGTAACATGAACACGGGATTTTACCCAGCTTTGGGCTCTCTTGACGAGATAATACCCTACATGCTGCTTGATTGACTACAATGAGTATAGGGCTTACAAGAGTTGATCTACCCTGAGATCATATGTTGTGGTCTAAACCCTAGAGGTTTGATGAGTAATGTCATAATCCTCTATCGACTAGCCTAGCCTCGGTTAATATAATGTACCATAGGCCTAGGGTAACAAGAGTCCTAGACGAATACGCCGGTGAGGGAGAAGTCCTTGTCTTGATCACCAAGTCTTGTGGAATCTTCCTTGTATGCGCAAATCGCCCGAATCGCCCATGAGTATACGCCCATGGGGTCCTCGGCCCAATCCAACTGATCGAGAGACGACGTGGTGAGTACCCCCTAGTCCAGGACACCGTCAGTAGCCCCCTGAACCGGTCTTCAAGTTGGGGACGCTCCTCGGTTCTTCCCAACTGTTCTTTATCTTCGGTCGCCGGTCTTGAAAACTGGTTCAATAAATCTTCTCATCTTCGATCTTGAGGATCGCCGAAGTAAATCTGAAGAGTTTACATGTCGGGTATCCGAGGAGCCCCTTTAAATTTCCGCCCTTTATCAATGCCTTGTTATTTTTATGCCACGCCTCGGGTTGGAAAAATAAATAGCAAACTATGAGGCAGCTGCAGTTCAAATTTGACCCGCTTCCACCTGAATCGGCAGAAATTTGTATTTTTCACGAGAGGTGAATAAAAAGCTTTTGACACCCAACCATTTGGTTATTTATGCATTAAATATGGCCTAATTTTTTTAAAAATTGTTGTGGTACAATTTTTTAACTAATATTTGATAGGTTCTTCACATAGGTGAAAACAAAAAAGAGAAATAAAAAGAAAAAACACATTTTTATAAGCTTAATTGTCATTGGTGGAGATGTTTGTGCCATGGATTGATGACATGGCACACATCCATCCATCCATCCATCCACCCACCCGCAGCCCAAACCCTAACTCCACTCCTCCCGTCAGACCCCTCTCCCCCGATTCAGATCCACTCTTCGCCACCGCTGCCACCTACCTCAAGCCGATCCCGCCGCCCGCGCCCGCGCACCACCACCCGGAGGAGCAGACCCCACGCCGCTCTTCCTCTGCCCGCCGACCCACCCCGTCCCGGAGGCCTCGCTCGCCGCCTTCCATCGCGGGGCTGCCACGCTCGTCCGCCTTCTACCCCATTCCTCTCGTTCGCGATCCAACCGGAGGAAACGTGCAACCGCGATCACAGAGCATCACATGGCGTCCCCGGCGTGGCCAGCCTCCGTCTCTGGCCCCTTTGGCTCCGCCCTCGACCTCGCCATCTTCTCCAATCCGACCACGACGCGGCAGCCGGATCCAGCCCGTGCGGGCGCGACGGCGGCCGGATCCACGATGGCGACAACACGCAGCGGTCCCCGCCGGCCAGATCAGGTCCGTCTCCTCCCGCAGCCGAGTCGTTTTGCCGTCGATTTTCCTCGCACGGCCACGACCTCTGACCCCTTCTCGTTGATTCCATTTCGTTTCGGAATCCACGTTGATTTGACACCCAAGCCGCCGAGTTGAAGCTTGAATGTTCCTTCCGTGTGCTTGTGCTTCAAACTGTGGGCTGAGAGGAGACGGTTGGTTGTGTAGGTGGGGAGAGGAGAGACGAGGAGGAGGAGGAGGAGGAGGAGCGGGAGGAGAAGCACGCCAAGGTCACGCTCCCGACCATCTCCAATTAAACACCATTCATTATGCCGAGGGCGCCGAGAATGCCAAGCAACAAGGTACCACCTGCATTTATTCGATGACTACCAGTTGGATCCAATTTTTGTGCATCGGCTGACACCCATTTGCTACCCTACTTGGTTAGCCAGTCCTTATCGTTCCATTCCCTATTACCATCTGCAATCTGTGACGCATCCATCAAGAGCTTGATTCCTCTGTTTCTAGTGGCAGACCCGAAGTAGTACCACCAATTAGAAATTTATGAAAAGAAGTGGTACTGTCAGAGTAGAACTGAAGTGTTGATGGTCTACTATCAGCACAAGCTAGAACAATGTAGTAGTGGTCCTTAGTTTAATCCGAGTTACAGTACTGGTAGTGAAAATAAACCGCCAATGTAGACGTCCAATTCTAGTTACTATATCTTTTACGCCCACTTGGAGCATTGATTGCTTCGCATCACGTGTAAGAGCTCGTACTCTAGTAGTACATTATCGTTGGCCCATTATTGCTAGATTTTGATCCTGGTGATGCTCTATACTTGTTTCTACTTGCAATCAGCATACAATTTTGCTCAAATAGTCAAATGTTTCCTTGATTCTGTAGGATTAGTGCGTCATGTTGCTTGTTGCTAGCTGTAGGATCTAACTTTTGGTTGTTGTTTTGGTGATGTAGCCCAAGGGAAATGACTACCGTTCCAGGGTCTCTGGTCTGGGAGCTCGTGAAGAAGAACAACTGCTTCTTGATAAAACAGTTCGGCAACAGCAACGCCAATGTGCGGTTCAGCAAGGAGCCCAACAACCTCTACAATGTCCGGTCCTACTAGTTCTTGAGTCCGTAGCTCTGTGCAGTGTTTTTAACCCTTTTGTTTGCAAGTGTCTCTGCAAGGAGCTAACTTCTGTGGGGCTGATGTGGTTTCAGGCTTGGCGAACAGCAAGACCGTATGCCCAGCCATCGGTGGGGAGAGGACAAGGCTATTGTCCTGTCCACGACCAAGACCAAGAAGGTAACACCTCGCCAAGCTCCAAAGACAAGACTACGATGCGCAAGGAGTTCCGCAAGATGGCGAAGTCTGTCAAGAATCGTATTAACTTCAGAGTTTTGTACTTGAATTGCCCTTATGCTTGGTTTCTAAGCTACAAGCGTAAGTCACGGCTTGTCTCTCGCTTCCTCCTTAAGTTCAGAGTTGTGGCATGGCATGCTTGATTTTGTGGTGGACTTGTGGAACTAATGATGCACCGTTGTTGCAATCGCCTTGTCTTGGTCGAATGCATCTTGTCGTCATCCTAAGTTCAAGGATGTTTTCTCTGGTTAGGAAATGATAGACGATATGCAGTTATTATGCTTTCCAGTTTGTTGACGAGCTATTTGTTTCAAACATGGAAATATATATATAGTGTAATCAATCTCTTGTCATGCCATCTTCTGATGTGACCAGTAAATGTGTAGCTCATCTCTATATCAGTTGTCCAGTACTCATAGGTGTATGTTTAATACATCTTGGAGACCATTCTCTAATTGTAGTTCAACAATGTTTTCCCTCAATCATTACAACTTGTTATTTTGAGAAGTCACTTTGTTCTGCAAGTTGGACATAACTTTAGAAAAGTCTGATGCTTGATGGGGTTGTTCCCTTAATTATGCAAAGTTTGAAAAGTTTGAGACTGGTCTTCTAGTGCTAAGTTTTGAACACTAACTTTAATTTATGTTCCTGCAGGAAATTGATTGATTCCTTTGAAACTCCTATGTTGTAAATAGTCCCTTACTCCACTCAGGTAACTCTATAATCTGTCCTGCTTCTAGGTTTCCAACACTCGAATCTTTCCTTAGGAGAGTTTGAAGTTGTTGGTGTATTCTCAACCATTGGGCGATTTTAGTCATCCTCTTCACTGGAGTAACAATGGTCAGAACAACTCTTGTCTAGTCTCCAGGATAATAAATCATGTTCTTCTATGTTTCCAAAAATAATTGTACTCCATGTTTCCGTAAAAAGCAAAGAACACACATGTCCAAAAATACTGGAATAAATTAGCTATGGTCTGGATAGCCTTTATATTAGGATCTGGTTGAGTCTCTATGATGTTCTCTCTTATAAGTTGTGAATCATGAATATATAACTGAGTTGTATAATCCTTTCCAGGTGAGGACTTTGACCACAGAAGTACAACCAGGACAACCGGGTTGTTGGTGGTAGCTCCCAAGGTCCAAGGACGACTATGTACTTTGACAAAGAAAGAGCCAAGCAAGGGTGTGAACCATAGTTTCGTTGATATTTGCCACCATGTTTTGGATTGCACGTACACTTCTTGGATATAAACTGTAATTAGGCTTGTTCAAGCTATGTTCTCATGGACGCAGATCTTGTATGTTTTGTGAATGTTGATCATATGAGTTCTGGATTTGATCATTTAATAAGAGAATTACTGATTGTTTGATTTTTAAATGTCTATAAATTGGAATCTGTGAATTAAGAAGACCAAATATTCTACTGGACCAAACAATATTTGGGCTCTAAGAAGGCTATGGCCACAACAAATCACTTCGTGCATTTCTAAGAAGGCAGAACAAAAAGGATAAATGAAATGGACATAAAAATGTTGGGCTTGGCCCATGAAGCTGATCAAAAATAGATAGAAAAAATATATATAAAGGCCGAATTGTTGGGCTAGGCCCATGTAGAAAACCTAATTGGACCGGGCTGATTCTTGTGCCACATCAGCTTGCCACGCTGGATCCTACGTGGCTTGGGGAGGTTGCTAGTGACCAAAAATTTGGTCAAAGAACCAACGACCTTTTACATATCAGAAAGAAGGTCGTTAATTTCAGTTTATGACCGCTAGCTTTTGACCTTCTATTTTTGATCAAAAAAAGGTCGCAAATGAAAAACAATGACCTTTCAAAGGACCAATAGTGGTGGTATAAGTTGACATATTTCTTGTAGTGGTGCATTGTAGTGGGTTCTAATCTTGAAGTGTTCCATATCCCGATGATGGAATGGGAGAAGACATGTTTTGTATAGTTTCCACTAAGGATAAAATGATTTTTTGTTGTCATATTGCTTGATATTTGATTGTGTACATTATGTCATCTTGCTTAGTGCAATGCTCTATTTTGTCATGAACTTAATACTTCGAGATGCATGCTGGATAACGGTCATGGGGTGAAGTATTGGTTGTAGATGCAATTGGATAACGGTCTATATATCACAGACATATAAATGCCTATATGAGATTATACCATGAATGATCATAATCGTAAATATAAATATTGAAATTTAATCACTGCCAGAGTGTAATTTCTTGACCACACTACACTATTATGCTTATGAGAGATGTCAGTAATGAACCTATGGCCCATGGGTCTATTCTCTATTACTGAATTTTTTATTAGAACTACTATCCTTTGTTGTGCCATTTTATTTATCTATCAATTCCTACCATCTTGTGCAATTTAATCTTGTAACTAGCAGAACAAGAACCTTGACAACCTTAATGACGTGTTGGGGACAAGTTTGCATTGTGTTTTTGGTGCGGTGTGAGTGACTTTGTTTGTGGAAGAACTCCTTCGGTTTGATAAACCTTTGTTCTCTACCGAGGTAAATACTTATTGCCAGGCTATTTCACCTTTATACTTGGGCGTTACCCAACCACTCTTACGAGAGAGCATGGGGGTCTTGAAAGGAGGCTGCCGATGAGGAGTGGTGAGTGGAGGGAAGTGATCTACCAGTGGCGTGAGGAGGAGAACTTTTGGCCCAGATACGAGGGGCGGCAGGATCAGAGGGGCGCATGGAAGGAGGCAGAGTTGGGGTCGGAGGGAAGGCGGTCGGGGGAGACGAAGGGGGGTATAGGAGGGAAGGGGAACAAGGAGATATTGCATTTTGGTTTACGAAAAGAGGAGATGGTCATGGACACTTATAAAAGTCATGTCTCACTGTTGATGGCTAGAGAGACAATTTCTCAGTAGTGATGCCTCACCAATTCCAGGTAATTTGTTGCAACTCCATAAAGGTGAGTGACGGTTAGCGATGTGCCACCCGAGAGTGTTTGCTCTTGTTGTTGCTGGCGAGTCACCTTAGGCCTTGTACAATGCAAGATCCTTGAAGGAGGTGCTTATTAAAATAACCAAGTTTTCCTCAAGACTGCTTATCTCTATAGGAGGGGTGCCTAATTCAATGTCTAGCATCTACAAATAATAAGCACCCATGGTTAAAAAAGTTGGCTTATTTTTTTAAGCACCCCCAAGCACCTTGCAATGTACGAGGCCTTATGGCCCCTCTGTGCTGACTCAACACACCAGTTTTCTATGAAAGCCGAGGGTTGTCGCTGATAGTCCACACCCGTCAGTGATAAAATAAATTTTGTAAAGTATTTATAATAGTGCTGCTTGCTTCTTGCTGGTTGAGCCGTTGGTAAGCCATTGCCGGGCTTTCTTGGCCTGATCTTCATGTCAACACCGCGCTTTGGCATCGATATGTCATGGTCAAATATTGGTGGGAAAGCGTTAGTTAGAAGATTTGAAATGAAAGGAAAGCGCTTTTTTAGGGTCAAGGCGACACTGGTGGCAGCAGTGATTGTGCGCTACATTAAGGACGAAGCAACTATTCGGGCCATACCTGGGGCTAAGCACGTGTGTAATATAATTTCGCGAGACTAGCTTGATGTATTTGTTCTGCTGTTGCAGGTACTGTCTCTCAGACTCTTCTTCTTAATCAATGACAATGGCAAAATATTTGGCTTGTTTCAAAATCTAATAATGCCCGGGTTTGAGAGGGCCCGAGCACCCCGCTAGGGTGCCAAGTCACACGACATCACGCCTTGCCCCATGGTTGACGAACAACGCCTCATAATTGCTTCGATAACATAAATGGTCTTATCATCAATTCGTGTGCAAAGTTTCATTGAAAAATGCATTATGTTGTGATTTGGGCAAAACAAGTCTGTGCTCTAGAAAATAATTTTTGAAGCACTAAATTAATTATTTAGCGAGGCCGCAAATTTTACCTTTTCCACGTAAATTATCGACATCCAAATAAACATGAACAAAACGCATGGCTATTTCTATGAAATGTAGAAAATTGTACGCGAGGAGCCATCTTGCATTTCGGTGTGTAAGTCACATCTCTTTCAGAATTATGGAGAGAGCTTGTAGCTAGCTCTAACGAGTAACACACACGTAACCCATCAACAGAGACATATGCGTCCACTATAATTAAAATCCATCGTGGCTCCTTCACTATATTAACACCCATGATTTCAGCATCCATGGTTTACTAAATCATCTTTTTTTAAAATAAATTATAGGATGCATTACGCAACTGAAATTTTTCCATTTCCTATGATACGATGTTCGTATGTGTTAACTGTTAACACTCTTTTAACTAGATCATGTGTGTGGACATATCGAGAGACAGAATGGTACCATGATCGTACGTTAAGGTTAACTTACAAGTGGGATCTTCTGTTGCCATGCGTCATGCATGTGCTGCTATCGCGTATAACCTGTGTCGTTTAGCTTACGCTACGCGAATGCATGTTTGTATTATCTATGTGCATGTTCATACCACTTTTGTAAAATCAAATCATTCTGACAAAGATTCCAAAACTCACGTCCTGCTTGGCCAAAAGAAATGTGAGCACGGGTGTAAACTCTAGCAAATAAACGAACTGATGCACTGTCATGTTTCATTTTCACACAATCAACAAACATGAATTGAAAAGTATGATTTTAAACATATATGGAAGGGGAAAATCTCATCGATTGATCTCTCAACTCAAGATGTTAATTATAACAATCTTCAACTCAAATGAATCAAAAGATTGAATTGACATAAATCACAGAGAACTCAGAAAATTCAACTCCAGAAATTCGAATGCATATAATTATGCACACATTTGTCAACTTGAGAGATCAATCACGCACGACTCTGTAGTAACCTCGTAGATCTCCTGCCATTGCCGGTAACGCTGTTCCTGCCCTATCCGGGTCCATGTGATATCGGTGCAGTAGTTCATGAGCTTCTGAAGCATGGAGGGACGGACCAATTCATCCATGATGCACGTTTCATTCCATCCAGCATCAAACGGGGCGAGCCGCTCCTCCCTGTCATTGGTGAGGTCGTACAAGCACATGCCTGGAGCTTCGCCACCGACATAGTAGTAGATACAGTTGCGGCGGATGGAATGGAGCTCCTCGCCTTGGACAGCATGGAGCTTGTTAGCAGCGACGGACAGGTATCTGTTGTCACCGAGGAGCAGAGCGTGATTACCGATGCACCTTGCCGGCTGGATCTCCATTCTTTCCACGTCCACCTTGAAGACCTCCATGCCTTGGGCTGGCCATTGACGGGGGACGACGAGCAGGTTATCCCCCGGGGAACCGAGGAAGTAGCAGCAGGGATAGATGGAGTACATCTCGTCATGGCAAGCCGGTCGATGCCCCAGATGTTGAGCCCCTTGTCCAGCAGGGTGTGCTCCACCAGCTCGAAGAGCTCGGCATCGGGCTGGGCCGAGTACGCCGTGTCACGCGACACGCCGATCTCCAAGACCAGGGTGGGTGAAATGCCATTGCCAACCTGGTGGAGATAGGCGGTGGTGTGCTGCACCGTGTCTGGTATGGGCGCCATGAACTTGATGGGGGAAGCCGTGATAGGGTTGACGACGCATACGGCGTGGGGAGCGACCCTGCTTGCCATGACGAGGAGACCACCTGTGCTCGCCACGAAGTAGTGGTTTGGGAGGCATGGAGCTCTCTGCGGACGGAGCGTCCTGTGGTGGTGTTGAGGAAGAGGCGGCCGGCGGCGAGGGCGTCACCCCTCGTTGGGAACTTCTCGTCCAGCAGGACCCACTGCCGGAGCAGGAAGCGAGGGTCCGCCGGATTGGCCCTAGGGCTGTCGGTTGCGTCACGCCAGCCGCGGCAGACGGCGCGCATGTTCATGTAGAAGTCGAGGTCACCGGCGGCGAGGAGACGGTCGCCGACTTCGATGACGAGGTCAGACGCTGTGAGAGGACCACCCGCCATTGCAAGGCGTATGTCGTGGATGGCGAGCGATGTGTGGTTTGTGTCTACTGGCTAGTCGAGGCTTCTCTTGTTTATGCTTGGGGCTTTGCAGCAATGGAATTAGGGATGGATGATGCCATGGGGTGTCGTAGATGGAGTGCTTATGTAGTGGTGTAGAGCCCAGAAATGGAGGGTTGCAAGCTGTTGACAACGCCCATGTGCACGGCTCGCTGTCAAGTTTTAATTGATACAATCTTATCTCGCCCATCAAATATGGTAGGAAACGCCCCACAGAAAATTTGGTAAGAAACGCAACGTTATTTAGGTTTGGGAGCGCCAAAACATAAATCAAATTTATATATAGCTCCCTTTGGCATTTACCTTTTGTCTTTTGAGAAACGCTCTGGCATTTACAGGGCCGAAACCACTCGCCCGGCAGACCATACACAGGCTATAGATGTAGGCCCAGCTAAGGAACTTTTTTTCTGCAAGAAAACTAATAAAATGGTAAAATAAACACTTTGAAATATTTCCTGTATTATCCTTTTTACTGGATTGCCATTCACCATTTGATAGAATCTCCTTCAAATACACCACATCCATGATCCATCACATGCATGAAATGCGCGAATTGAGAAATTGTTTGCAAAAAATAAAAGGATGATGAGGTTGAAATTTTCACATTTATTAAAGAAAAAATGCAATAATAGTGGCATAACGCAAGACAAAAATGAAATAATTTTTCACACATGTGTATTGTGCGACTCCCCAATTAATAGTTTTTCTTTAACCTTCTCTGACCTAAAACGTCTAACTTTGATGTTACTTTTTACATGAAATAGCACTTGCGGGACCATCATCTTTAGTGTCACAAGTTCTGTCTTTGAGGAGAAGTATTTGGGTCTCCCAACCCTGAAAATACGTATGTCAAAGGCCAGATTTCAGAATCTTCAAACAAGTCATAAAACGGCTTATTCAGTGGGGGAGATGAGCACCTAGGTCAGCCCGGTAGAGAGGTTCTAATTAGGTTGGTGGCTCTGGTCCTACCACTAGTAGAAAAAGGGCCTATAGTCCCGGTTGGTGAGGGCCTTTAGTCCCGGTTCATGAACCGGGACTAAAGGGTCGGTACTAATACCTCACCCTTTAGTCCGGTTCTACCTGTAACCGGGACAGATGGGCCTCCACGTGGCCTGTCCGCTGAGCTCAGCGGGAGGCCTTTGGTCCCGGTTGGTGGCACCAACCGGGACCAATAGGCATCCACGCACAAGATTTCTTTGGCTCTGGTTTTGTTTTTTTTCAAAAGGGGGGTTGGGGGTTAATTTAGGTGTTTCATATATTGTGCTATAGCTAGCTAATTAATAGAGAAAAGTGTCCTTTCTTTTGTCCGTGCTTGGTCGACGCTACGTACTATACATACGTATAGAGAGGACTAACTAGACACTAGACATGCTAGCTAGCTAGTAATTAAGCAAACAGAAGATCGTCATGAACATATATATGCATACAGAGAGAAGTGATATGGACCACCTCTCCTTCTCCGAGAGATTGGTCGAACAACAAGTTCTCGTATATCTATCCGACACTACCGCTACATATATACAATAATTATCTTTTACAATACGGACGCGTGGTCCACATGGTATTCCCGCCTTCAGCGATCACATAGTCAAGAAAGAATGCCGCCAATTCCTCTTGAATTGCTCGCATGCGATCTGGTGCTAGGAGTTCATCCCGCTTCCGAAACATCTAATTTTAAGAAAGGGGTCAATACATATATATATATATATATATATATATATATATATATATATATATATATATGAATGAATGAAACTCAACACAAATGATGGTAATAAAATAAAATTGTGAATATTTTTATTTACGCACTTCAAATTGTTTGTCGGAGTAGCCCCTCTCACAGGTCGTGTGGCGGATGGACTCGCAAACGTAGTATCCACAGAAATCATTCCCTTGTTCCTGCCACAACCACTTTACAAGAAACAGAGGTCAATCAAACTGATAATTAGCAAGCACATGCTAAATGGTATTGATGAAACTAGCGCTTGAATCACTAGGAGATGCGTGGAATATGCTACTATATAGTACTTACTTTGGTGTCTAAATTGCAGCTTCTTCGAGTCCGGAGCTTTTTGGTGAATTTTCCCAAGCCCTGCCATCCAAAGAAAACAATTACTTGATATCAGAAATGAACAAAGTTGCTGATATGGTGGATAATGATCAATTTAACTTACTTCTCGAGCATTTCAGTCATTTCCGATACTCCTTGGGATCTTTTCGTCTCGAGTCTAAGACAGTTACTACTCCCTGCTCAAGCTTAATCTCTAGGAGAATATAGTGGAACCTGCTTGCGCATGCATAACCCATCAATATTACATTTCTATAACCTGGACTAAATAAGGGAAACCGAATATGACACAAGACAGAATACTCACGTGTAGTTGTAAGGAAAGAGTATTGCATTTTGTGTTCATTTATTTCCAACGATCGTAGCAAGTTGGCCTCTGCTTCCTTGGCACGATATTCAACCTCATTTGCATCGATGAGATATGTGTTAATGAACCCAATATCACCCACTTGTTTTTTCTTCATTTCTGCGATCTTCAATCTGCATAATATAGTGAGGATATTTATAAATACATGCAATGAAAGAGCTGAGTTATATAGAGATACTTAATGACAGAAGTAGTACTACTTACAGACAGTAGCAGGTGACCGTTGCTTTATCGAGGGCCAATTGATTGAAAACTGATAGAACTCCTCAAATGGAATAGGCAACAGTTCAATTCCAAGGAGGTCATGCTCCTTTTAACTCTCACATACAAAGTATTCTCCCTCGGACTCTTTGCAGGTTTTCATGTACCAATCATGCAATCTTCGCATCATCGTTGTTAGAGAGCTTTCATCTTTGACGAGAGGCTTCCCGTACTCGTATCTTTGTATCTGTACCACAAGAAATCAAATTGTACATTGTCGGGCAGGTAATCTTCAGGATTGGCATAACCGGGCACCATCCTCGGATCGACGATGTCGCTAGCAGGTACCTTGAGCGGGGGGCACGATTGCTTCGCTTGTTCGCCGAGCTGGGCAATTTGTTTCCCAGCTCGTCGTTCTTTCATCCTTTGATCACCGACAAGACTTCCCGATCTCTCCGCTTCGCAAATGCCTTCCAATAATGCGCTCATAGTTGACTTTCAAGGAGACTTGGGTGGTTTTGTCAGGCAGCAGAGTGCGCTTCGCTTTGACCGGATCTACCTTCTCCTCCGGAGGTGGATGTCTCTTTGCTTTCAACCCTTGAAACCAGTCATCCACTTCGGTCTGCGCGATCTTCGTTTTCCTCCTCGCTCCTCAGACGGTAACTTCTCCGAGTCTTTGAGAAGGACCGAATCAGATCTCCTCCCACCTTTGGCTGTACTGCTAGACGCCGGCAGAGCAGACGGAGCGGATGTCTTCTTTCCTTGCTTACGAGGCGGAGGAGAAGGACTACGACGCGCTGGAGCAGCCGGAGCGGCGGCGGGTCTCTTCCGCCCTTGCTGACGAGGCGGAGAAGGAGGAGGCTGGCTGCCCGAACGCGCCGGTGCAGGCGGAGAAGGAGACGGAGTGCCACCACGCGCCAGAGAAGGAGCCGGCCGAGTGCCCTGATCGTCTCTCGCTGGAGGAGGAGGCGGTGGAGGAGGCGGAGTGCCCTGACTCGCCGGAGGAGGAGGAGGAGGCGGAGGCGTCCAGTTCGGAAGGTTGATGAGATCCTTCCGCCATAGGCATGGAGTCTTGAGCAGAACCCAGCCGATACTCCCTTCACCGTAGGGTGGTCAAGCCGAGCTCCTCAAATCCTCCGTTTTTCATCGACCATCACCTTAGCATATCCTTCTCGAATCGGCCGCAGTGAAAAGTTGAGTCGGGTTTAGTAGGATAAACAGAGCCAACAGCCGCTTTGACCTTCAAATTGCTCCATTGCGCCATAAGGTGGCAACTTTCAGCATCCGTGATAGCATCCACGGATAGCTGGCAGGAGCCGTCAAGGCATGTTGCTCTGGCTGAAGCAGCTCGGTGGAAGCCACGCTGCTTCTCCGCTGAGATGGCGGGGTAGCTTCGGGAAGCTTCGCAGGTCGCTTGTTGTGATCTGCTGCTTCGTTCCTCTTCTCGTTCCTCTAGCCCCATTACCCTTTCGTGCAGCGCCTGCATTAGGCTCGCCCAGTTTCTTCCTCCTCTCATGGGTTTTGTAACCCCTGCGTCCGAAATCCAGCCTTCCACGAAGGGAGCTCTGGCGTGCCTCGCCTCCGTCCTGTGGTGCTCTGGATTCCCGAGGGCCATTGTGAGCTCGCCCTTCTCCCTGTCTCGAACGAACTTCCCTTGCTGCGCTGCTCGATATAATGCTTAAGCCTCTTGACTGGTATGTCCAATTGTTCGTCCGCCCAAATGCACTTCCCGCTATAGGGTCCAGGATCCGCCGCCCCAAGAACCAAGTCCGCAACGGTCTGGCCAGTTCATTGTCTCGGTTTGATCCCTTTATCAAGCAGATCATTCTCAGCCTTGGCCCACTTAGGCCGGGCTATGAGGTAGCCACCGACCCGTGCGATGGTGAAGCTTCTTCTTCGCAGCATTTCTCTTGTTTGTCGCTGACATCTTTTTACTCTTTTCCGATGTCTTGTAGGCCACAAATGCGGGCCACCATCTCGATCTTCTCATATTTGCCCGTGAATTCTGGTGTCTCATTTTTTTCGACATACGATTGAGGTCTTTCTTCCAATTCCTGAATAGTTCTGCCATCTTCTTAAGAGCAAAAGACTTGATTAATGGCTCTATTATCTGGCTTCTCCGGATCATCCTCTAGCGGTAGGGTAAAATTTGACTTCAGCTCAGTCCAAAGATCATTTTTCTGCATATCATTGACACAAGACACCTCGTGGTCTTCGCTCTTAGGCTTATACCATTGGTGGATGCTGATCGATCTTGTCCCTAACCGTAACCCCGACCGAGCAACAAATGCCTTCTTTGTCCCGGTAGGGTTCAATCGGTTGGTCGTCAGCGCGATTTGTATGATCTCAAACTTTTCATCCGAGCTCAACTTTTTCTTCGGCCTCGCCTCTTTACCGGTTGTGCTCGATCCGGAGGGCTAGAAAAAGAACAAAGACGAGAGTTAATTAATATGTGTACATATATACCAAAACAAAGACGAGAGCTAGTCAGACAGGCTTAACTAATATATATACCTGGCGGACTCGGTTTGGTGATCACCGGAGCCGCCCTCACGGTCTACTTCTTCACCCTCTCCTTCTTGCACCGCATTGGGTCATCGGAGCCATGTAAATCATAGCCAGCTGCTTCTTCACCCTCTCCTTCCAGACTATCGTTGTCGACGTTGAGAAACATCATCGAGGAGACGGCATCAATTCCGCAGCGATTATGTCCCTCAACAACGCTTCTTGTGCTTCGTCTCCGGGGTGTCCATAGTTTCTACAAATATTTACAACATGGCAATTATTATTCAAACATGACAGATATGGATATATTAGTGCCAACGAGAACTAGCTAGCTAATCACAATAAGGAATCATATTAGTGGCCTCGACGCTGCTTCTCTAGGGTTTGGGGTGGCCTCGACAACGCTTCAAGGGTTAGGGGTGGCCTCGAGAACACTTCAAGCCAGGAGAGGGTACAGATATCGACCCCCCACGTGTTGAAGCTATCGGGAGGGGTCGGCGTTGAACAGTACATCTATGTCCCACAAGTGACGTGGGCATCGACGCTCATGTAGGGTAGAGGGTCGTGGATCACCGAGCGGTCGAGGGTCAAGGGTCAAGATCGCCGAGGGTCGGGAGGTTGCCTAGTGTCAAAGGTTCAACAAAACCATGTCTTCATCATTAGGCTAGTAACAGTGCATGATGGCACGAAGCTCTCCAAAGTTGTTTTGGAACGGAGTCCCAGATAGGATAATTCGCTTTTGGTACAAAGTTCAGCAAAAGGCAAATTATCCTATCCGGACTCCATTCCGTAACAACTTTGAGGACTTCTGCACCATCATGCCATGGTTACTTCCGGCTAATGATGAAGCCATGGATTTCTTCAATACTTTGACACTATAGGAACCCTCGACCCTGAAACCTTCGATTCCTTTCTTCTTCTCTTCTATTCCTTTCTTCTTCTCCTCTTCTTTTTCTTCTTTTTTCCTCTTCTTATTTATTTCTCCTCTTCTTCCTCTCCTCTTCTTCTCCTTTCTTCCTCTTCTTATTTTCCTTTTTATATGAACATATCATCATATATATGAACATACATTTTCTTTGCATATGCATATGAACATACATACATACATTTTTCTTTCATATGAACATACATACATACATTTTGTTTGCATATGACCATACATACATTTTTCTTTGCATATGACCATTCATACATTTTCTTTGCATATGCTTCAGATATAAACATACATACATATGAACATACATACATACATATAAACATAACATACATACACAAAAATTCTAAAAATCTGCCTAAAAATCTAAAATCCGCCTAAAAATTATGAACATATAATGAACATAAAATCTGCCTAAAAATTATGAACATATAATGAACATAAAATCTGCCTAAAAAGCATGCATACATCATCCATCCATCCATATAAACATATAATCATCCATCCATCCATATAATGAACATAAAATCTGCCTAAAAATTATGAACATATAATGAACATAAAATCTGCCTAAATTGCATACATCATCCATCCATCCATATAAACATATAATCATCCATCCATCCATATAATGAACATAAAATCTGCCTAAAATTATGAACATATAATGAACATAAAATCTGCCTAAAAAGCATGCATACATCATCCATATTATGAACATATAATGAACATATATACATGAACATAAATCTGCCTAAAAAAATTATATGAAAAAAAAATATATGAAGAGGACGAGGGGACAAGGAGGAAACGGGGTCGCCGGAGCCGGACCGAATGGGGAGGAGGGGCGGCGTCGAGGCAGGGCGGCAGTGGGGGGGCGACGCGGCGACGACGACAATGGTGGGGGTGGGCAGGGGCACGGGAGGCGGGAGGCGGGGCGGGGCGGAGGCGGGCGGGCGCGTGCTTTCGGGATGGGGCAGGGGCACGGGCGGCGGGCGTGGGGCGCAGGGCGCGCTGCGGCGTGCTCGGGACGGGTAGGGGCACGGGGGCGGGCGGCGTGGGCTCGGGCTGGGCAGGGGCACGGGAGACGGGATGGCGGCGGCGGCGCGACGGCGACGAGGAGCGCAGATTTGGGCAGCTGGCGGGGGCAACTGGCTAGGGAGGCGAGGGAGATGTGAAATTTTCACAAGTAATGTATATATAGAAGAGCATTGGTCCCGTGCGTGGCACAAACGGGACTAATGCCTCTTTAGTCCCGGTTCGTGCCACCAACCGGGACGAAGGCCAAATTTCAGCAGCCCAAAGGGCGGAAGCGGCGTTTTGGTCCCGGTTGGTGGCACCAACCGGGACTAAAGGGGGGCATTAGTCCCGGTTGGAGCCACGAACCGGGACTAAACCCCCCTTTGGTCCCGGTTGGTGCCACCAACCGGGACCAAAGGCCTTGTGCTGCCCCGCGCCAAATGTTTAGTCCCACCTCGCTAGTTGAGAGGGAGCCGCACCAGTTTATAAGGTGCGGTGCGGCTCCCCTCTCGAGCTCCTCTCTAAAGCAGGCTGGGCCTAACTCGCCATCTTGCTCAGGCCTCTTTGGGCCTTCCATGGGCCTGAATCCTGGCCCATAGGGTTTCTAGTCGATTCAGGCCGTGGGGGCCCAAAGAGGTGGCACTTTTTTTGCTTTATATTTCATTTGTTTTTCATTTTAGTTTTAGAAAAATATAAACTTTCTATTAGTGCCATTAGTTTTAAAATTTGAAAACACTTTTTTGTTTTCTTTGTTGCTTTATTTATTTTATTTTGTTTCTACTTACAACAAAATACTTATTGTTGCTATTTTTATTTTTTCCAGTTTTTTGTTTTGTTTTCTGCATTATTTATTTTCTTTTGGTTTTTGCTTTATTTTTAATTCTTTTTGCTTTTAGGTCAGCAAAATTATAAACGTTTTCTTAGTGCTTTTAGTTTTAGAAAAATATAAACTTTCTATTAGTGCCATTAGTTTTAAAATTTGAAAACACTTTTTTGTTTTCTTTGTTGCTTTATTTATTTTATTTTGTTTCTACTTACAACAAAATGCTTATTGTTGCTATTATTATTATTTTTTCAAGTTTTTTGTTTTGTTTTCTGCATTATTTATTTTCTTTTGGTTTTTTGCTTTATTTTTTAATTCTTTTTGCTTTTAGGCCAGCAAAATTAAAAACTTTCTGTTAGTGCCATTTGTTTTAGAACAATTATGAACTTTCTGTTTGTGCCATTAGTTTTATAAAATTTGAATTCTTTGAAATTTGTGTGAATCACAAGTTTGTGAGCTCAACAAGGCATAGAGGGACGGGCTTATAAACCGGTGTGAGCGCTTCTTCGTTGGCGTAGGTTTTCAAATTCATAGTTTTCAAATGAACTGAAAAAGTTGGCATAGCATGTTCATGAACAAAACGGACAATGGTATCATACTGTGTGTTACAAAGTTGGCATGGTATCATCATAATAGTTATGGAGAAAGTCTTCACTTTTTCTTCGCTTGTGTCGCTTGCTTATTGCGCCGTAACCATGGATAATCTTCATCGCTTATCAGATGCTTGGGTCAGCCTTGACTTTGAAGGGGGAATTTCATGAAACTTTTCATACTCTTCGACATGTCTGTCTTGCCTCCACTCCTGTGGATGTCCCTTTTTCCGAAAGAACTATGTGGCGCTTTGGCTTATTGTATGATGTATTCGCTTCCTTATCGCTTTCTTTTCCTCGGTCCGTAGACATGTCCTTCACATAGATAACCTGTGCCACATCATTGGCTAGGACGAACGGTTCGTCAGCTGTACCCAAGATTTTTCAGGTCCATTGTTGTCATTCCGCATGCTGGGTCTACCTGCACCCGCCCCCGACAGATTGACCCACTTGCACTTAAACAACGGGACCTTAAAATCTACTCCGTAGTCAAGTTCCCATATGTCTACTATGTAACCATAATATGTGTCATTTCCCTTGTCGGTTGTTGCATCAAAGCGACACCGCTGTTTTGGTTGGTGCTCTTTTCATCTTGGTCAATCGTAAAATGTATTCCCATTTATCTCAGATCCTTTCCAAATCATTACAATCGAAGATGGTCCCTCGGACAACAAGTAAAACTCATCACAAACAGTGATGTCACCTCTGAGACGTGTTTCCAACCAACTGCTGAAAGTCCCGATGTGTTCACATGTAATCCAAGTCGTCGACCGCTCCGGTGTTTGGAGCGCAGATCGTTCTTGTGTTCATCGACATACGGGTCACCAAGGTAGAGTTCAGAGAACTGTAGTGTGCTTGAGACCAAGAATATCCGTCCCTGCATATTATTGAGTCTCTTCCAAGCGTGTTTTTCCAGTCAGTCTCCCCTCATACCGCGATTTAGGGAGACCTATCTTATTAAGGCCAGGAATGAAGTCAACACAAAACCCGATGACATCCTCTCGCTTGATGGCCCATGGAGATGCTTCCTTCGCCTAGCACGGTTACTTAACATATTTCTTTAGGACTCCCATGAACCTCTCAAAGGGGTACATATTGTGTAGAAATACGGGCCCCTGAATGACAATCTCGCCGGCTAGATGAACTAGGACGGGTCATGATATTGAAGAAGGATGGTGGGAACACCAGCTCAAACCGACAAGACATTGCGCCACATCACTCCTTAGCGCTGGTACGATTTCTGGATCGACATTGCGCCACATCACTCCTTAGCGCTGGTACGATTTCTGGATCGATCACCTTTCGAGATATTGCATTGAGGAATGCACATAGCTTCACAATGGCTAATCGGACGCTTTCGGTAGAAGCCCCTCAATGCAACCGGAAGCAGCTTGCGCCATAATCACGTGGCAGTCATGAGACTTTAGGTTCGGAACTTTTCTCCGCATATTTATTATTCCCTTTATATTCGATTTAGAAGCCAGTCGGGACCTTCATATCGAGCAGGCATTGAAAGAATATTTCTTTTCTTCTTTCGTAAGAGCGAGCTGGCAGGACCTTCATATCGCTTCGGAGGCATGCCCTCTTTTCGCGGTAAGCGTTGCAGGTCCTCTCGTGCCGTGTGTATCTTTTGTCTTCCCATACACGCCCAAGAAGACTAGCAGGTTCACGCAAAGGTTCTTCGTCACACGCATCACGCCGATCAAGAGCGGACCTCTAGGTCTTTCCAAAGAGGGTAGGTCCCAAAATATAGATTTCTTCTTCCACATGGGTGCGTGATTCTCAGCGCCATTCGAACAGCTAGTCCGCCGACCCTTTCCAAAGATTACGGTAAATCATTGACCATAGCAAGTACGTGATGACCGTACGCATGGCGGGCTTCTTCCGTGATCTGCCTCGCTTTGAAATGCTTGCCTTTCTTTCGACATTGATGGTTGGTCGGAAGAAATCGACGATGGCCTGTGTACACATTCTTCCTGCAGCTTCCTGTATATACTATCGGTGTCAAGTAAACAGTGCGTGCATGCGTGGTATCCCTTGTTTGTCTGTCCCGAAGGTTACCGAGAGCGGGCCAATCATTGATGGTCACGTAACAGCAACGCCTTTAGCTCAAATTCCTCCTTTTGTGCTCATCCCACGCGTACACCGCTTCCATTCCAAAGCTGTAAAAGTTCCTCAACTAATGGCCTTAGGTACACATCAATGTCGCTGCTGGTTGCTTAGGGCCTTGGATGAGAACGGCATCATAATGAACTTCCGCTTCATGCACATCCAAGGAGGAAGGTTATACATACATAGAGTCACGGCCAGGTGCTGTGATTGCTGCTCGCTCCCCGAAAGGATTAATGCCATCCGCGCTTAAAGCAAACCATACGCTCCTTGGGTCCTTTGCAAACTCATCCCAAGATTTCTATCGATTTTTCTCCATCGCGATTCGCCGCCAGGTGCTCTCAACTTCCGCCTTTCTTACGGTCCTCACCGTGCCATCGTGATCAACTTGGCATGCTCTCCGCTTCTGAACAGACGCTTCAACCGTGGTATTATAGGAGCATACCACATCACCTTCGCAGGAACCCTCTTCCCGGAGGCTCGCCACAACATCACTGTGGTCATCTCGTCGATCTTATACCGCAATGCACCGCATACCGGCATGCGCTCAAATCCTTGTAGGCACCACGGTAGAGGATGCAGTCATTAGGGCACGCATGTATCTTATCCACCTCCAATCCTAGAGGGCATACGACCTTCTTTGCTGCATATGTACTGTCGGGCAATTCGTTATCCTTGGAAGCTTCTTCTTCATTATTTTCAGTAGCTTTCAAATCCTTTATCAGCACAGATTCTCTGCCTTCCATCGCAGCAATTCGAGTACGGTACCGAGCTTTGTGTTGCCATCTCGCAATTGGGGTACAACCCTTTTGTGATCCTCTAACATGCGATCGAACTTCAGCTTCTCCTTTGACTTTCGATTGTGTCCTTGCATCGACAATGACCCGCGGAGATCATCATCATGGGGCACATCGTCGGTTCCTCTTGATCTTCAGCAGCTTCACCACAGCAGCACCATCGCACATTGTCCGGTGCATCTTGATGTTCAGAGCATCACCGTATTCAGGGGCACATAGTTGTCATCGTACTCTTCTTCCTCGCCGCCTTCCATCATAACCCCTATTTCTCCGTGCCTCGCCCAAACATTATAGTGTGGCATGAAACCCTTGTAAAGCAGGTGGGTGTGAAGGATTTTCCGGTCGAGTAAGACTTCAGATTCTACATATAGGGCATGGACAACACATAAAACCATTCTGCTTGTTGGCCTCAGCCACTTCGAGAAAAGCATGCACGCCTTAATGTACTCGGAGGTGTGTCTGCCACCGTACATCCATTGCCGGTTCATCTGCGTGCATTATATATAATTATGTGTCAAAAATCATTACGTAACATCATGAATAGATAATTAAGTGACCAAATTAATAGAAGTTCATCATCACATAAAACCAAAGTACATACATAGTTCTCATCTAACAACATAAAGCTCGCAGAGCATCTAAATTAATTAAACCATACATTGAAACTATGTAAAACATTTCAATGTGAAAACAAATACGATCATAATCGCAACCAAGATAACAACTGATCCAACGGCATAATGATACCAAGCCTCGTATGAATGGCATATTTTCTAGTCTTTCTCATCTTCAAGCGCATTGCATCCATCTTGATCTTGTGATCATCGATTTACATCCGCAACATGCAACTCCAATATCATCTTCTCCTCCTCAAGTTTTTTATTTTTCCTTCAAGAAATTGTTTTCTTCTTCAACTAAATTTAACCTCTCGACAATAGGGTCGGTTGGAATTTCCGTTCAACAACCTCCTAGATAAATAAATTCTATGTCACGTTATCGGCATAATTTTCATAAACAATAAATGAACCAATAGTTATGAAAAGATAATATATACCACATCCGAATCATAGATGTGACGAGGGCCGACGGGCGGATACCAAAACCATCGCACTATATAAGATGCAATAATAAAAGTAAGAAAATAATACAAGTAAGAATATTTTTCCTTTCGTAAAGAAGATAAGAACAAGAGGCTCACCACGGTGGTGCTGGCAAGGGCGAGATCGGCGCGGGTGATCGACGGCGGTGAAGACGGGACGGGCGTGACGGTCCGCTAAACCTAGACAAATATTGAGGAAAATGGAGGTTGGAGGTCGAGCTTGAGAGGAGAAAGCTTAAGTAGTGTGGCTCGGGCATTTCATCGAACACCTCATGTGCATAGGAGGTGAGCTAGAGCACCACAATGCCCCCTCGCCGGCAAGAGAAAAACAGAGCAATGGATCGGAGTGCTCTGATCGCGAGCGAGGGGTATATATAGGCAGCACTATTGGTCCCGGTTCGTGGCATGAGTCAGGACTAAAGGGAAGCCTTTGGTCCCGGTTCATGCCACGAACCGGGACCAATAGTGGTGGGCAAGGAGCCAGGACCATTGGTCCCGGTTCGTCCCACCAACCAGGACCAAAAGGTCCGATGAACTGGGACCAATGGCCCACGTGGTCAAGCCGGCCCCTGGCTCACGAACTGGGCAATAGCTCCATTGGTCCCGGTTCTGGATTGAACCGGGACTAATGGGCTAAACTGCCCTGGACGATAGCCCCTTTTTCTACTAGTGTACCGACCTATATTATGGGCATGTTCAAACTACTCTTTTAGGTATGTGATGATCTCACGAGAATGGTGAGAAATTACAAAGTAATACATTTTTAGGTATGTGATGACCAATGAAGAGGTCTCACAACCTAAAAAATAATTGGTGTTCAAACTACTCTTTGGCCTCTTCATGTTTTTAGGTATGTGATGACCTCTTCATTGGCGCCAATTATTTTTTCGGAAAGGAGGATGACCCCCAGCATTTGTATCGACCGATGCATATAGCCATTTTATTAATTATTCACTAAGACCTTACAAAGTAATACATCAGTAAGTCTGAAGCCACCTTCCTGGCAACATCAGCCGGTACTCCTATCAACTTCATGAAGGAGCTGCACATGATCAGGGCCGCCTGCCCAGACCTCACACCAAACCCAACATCTAAAATCAGAGGGCACAAACCGGCTCAGCAGACTCTCATCGGGCGCCGCATGCGCACAACATTTGGGTTTTGACAGCGGTGGAGAGACATTGTGTGCATTATGCTTCATCAAGGGTGAAGCTCACTGGAACCCCTGGATCTCTTTTCATGCATAGGCGTGGACTCGTGCAGGGGACCATATATTGTCCCCATGATCTTCATCGATCCTCGTGATGGATCCCATGCAGTGGTGCTTCAGAGGCCATATAGGCCAACATGTTGTTACCCATTCTCTTACGTGTTGCCGTGCTAAGGACAAGCTTCTATGCGGACGACGCCTTCTGCTTGTGAACCCATGTTTTTGACAAGTTTTGGGGAAATATCAGGCTGAAAGTGAACCAAGCGAGGAGTGTCATATACCCAATTCAATGCCATAACACTACAAGAAATATGTCAACTAGTGACCTTCTGCTGACTCTGGAAGAAATGGTCATAGATCTATGACCATTTCTGCACCAATTGGTCAAAGTTGTTCTGGGGCTCCAAACCCTAAACCATTGCACCATTTTGGTCGAAGGTCGTAATTTCCTTACATGAAATGGTCATAAAGCAAATAGCTTATAGTCTGCTACCTTATTTCTAGTTGTTAACGACCAATATAGATGGTCATAGCCTTGTAAATTATGGTGGGTTGCTATGACTAGGCGCCACCTCATCGGGCTTTTGCCTATGTGTCATGTCCATGTGGCGTTTTTTGCCCTAGGTTGTGAAGCAACCTATATTTCTGTCATTCCCAAAATTCTCAAAAAATCTATAAATTCTTTGGGTCATATCTTCGTCAAATATGTAAAACCTTCCTTGCCTAGTTCAAAATAATTCAAAATATTCATTGTCCTATTCTGTTCGTAATAACAGTTTGTGAAGGAAGTACCACTTTGGCATGTCCAAATAGTATCCATTTTCTACAAAGGCTTTGCTATGCCCAAATAACCATCCTCCACCAAATGCCATCTCAATCCATTTATTATTTTGAGCCGAGCTACAACATTCAGATTTATGTCCAAAGGTGGTAGTTTGCAAAGCAAGTACCACGAGGCTCCTTCTTCTGAGCTGAAAATTTGTGAACACAGTTTTCTTAGTAATTGATCATCCTCAGCCAAAACTCATGCCCATTACCGCTAATCAAACACTTGGCTGCTAATTCATGTTTGAGCGTCGATCGGTCTCCTCGTGAGAATCTTATGTTGTAGGTTTCTTTCTAGCACCTACCCGGGGAGTGCCCAACCCATTAGACATGCCTAGGCTGCCCAGAACACATGGCAACGACACGGTCACGCGATGACCACACGGCGGGCATGCGAGTTTACGCGCTCTAGAGTTGGGGGCCTCGTCCACCGCCCAAACCTCGACGTATCGCCACCAAACCAGTATTTATGATTAAATAGGTACTTATGTAACTATAAATGATTTTTGGAAAAAATAAATAGTAAACTATGAGGCAGCTGCAGTTCAAATTTGACCAGCTTCCTCCTGAATCGGCGGGAATTTGTCTTTTTCACCAGAGGTGGATCAAAACTAGCGACACCCAACCATTTTTCCAATTGTGCATTAAATATGGCCTAGTATTTTATAAAATTGATTTGGTCCAATTTTGCAACAAATGTATGGTAGGTCCTTCACAAAAAAAACTTATTTCAAGATGCACCCTTGAGCACTCATTTGAACAAACTATGAAAATTGAAAATGTATTTTCCATGAATCTTCACGCAAAGAAAATGAAAACTTCCTTAGGCAACATTGTTTGGAATTCCAAGATGCACCCTTGAGCACAATATGAGATCATTTGAACAAACTATGCCAAGAATGTGGCCATAACATTGATCATTTGGCTTGAAAGCCATGAATCTTCACATAAGATTGATCATGATAGCTCAGCTGGTTTCGAGAACACTTTTTAAAATAATTATTGTATTACAAGTTTGTTATTTTTCCTGGGAACTTGGTCACATATAATGACACAATGCGAAGGTTTCCCAATTATTTGATTTTTTTGAATTTTTATGCACGCTTCAAAATGCGGTCAAAATGGCGGAATGACCGCTCCTAGCTAGTGGTTGAATCTGGGAATTTTTTTGGTGTTTATATAATTAAATAGATACTTATGTACCTAGAAATGATTTTTGGAAAAAATAAAGAGCAAACTACAAGGCAGCTATAATTCAAATTTGACCCGCTTCGAGCTGAATAGACGGAAATTTGTCTTTTTCACGAGAGGTGGATCAAAACTTTTTACACCCAACCATTTGGTCAACTGTGCATTAAATATGGCCTAGTATTTTAGAAAAATGATTTGGTCCAATTTTGCAACAATTATTTGGTAGGTCCTTCACAAAAAAACATCATTTGAGGCAATCGAAAAATGGAAAATGGTTTTTCCGTGCACAGAAAATGAAAACTTCCTTAGGAAATATTGTTTGACATTCCAAGATGCACCCTTTTGCATAATATGATATTATTTGAACAAACTATGCCAAGAATGTGGCCATAAGATTGATCATTTGGCTTGATAGCCATGAATCTTCACACATGATAGCTGGTTTCTGAGAACACTTTTTTAAAATAATTATTGTATTACAAGTTTATTATTTTTCTGGAAACTTGGTCACATATAATGACACAATGCGGAGGTTTTCCAATTTTTGTTTTTTTAATTTTTATGCACGCTTCAAAATGCGTCAAACGGCGGAATGACCGCTCCTAGCTAGTGGTTGAATCTTATAATTTTTTGGTGTTTCTCTGATTAAATAGATATTTATGTACCTAAAATGATTTTTGAAAAATAAAGAGCAAACTATTTAGGTAGCTACAGCTCAAATTTGACCCGCCCAACCGAACAAAGCGGAAATTTGTCTTTTTCAACAGAGGTGGATCAAAAATTTTGACACCCTACCATTTTGTCAATTGTGCATTAAATATGGCCTAGTATTTTATAAATTGATTAGGTCCAATTTTACAACAAATATATGGTCGATCCTTCACAAAAAAACTCATTTCGGGCACTCGAAAAATGGAAAATGAATTTTCCGTGGAAAGAAAATCAAAACTCTCTTAGACAACATTGTTTGGAATTCCAAGATGCACATCGTGTAAATATTTGATAGCTTCTTCACAAAAAAATTCATTTTGGATACTCAAAACATAAAAAATAAAATGCTGACATGATTTTAGACTTTATTTTTATTTGACCACCACCAATTTCGAGCCGCTTCCGCCTGCTTGGGCGTGGTTCTCCCAACCGGCCGGGACGGAATTCATGTCAGGGGGCGAATTCATCCCAGATCAGATATTCGAAGCTCACGCGCCGGCCTTATTCGTGGGGCCAATGACATGCCTGTGGCTGTTGCCATTCCTAAGATAGCTTGCGGCCAATGGAGGCGGTTGCGAGGAGGAGCTATTGGCGGGATGGATCTTTGGGGTTCCTGAAGGGGGATCACTTTGACCATTAAGCCTTCGGGCCGGCGATGGCAGGTATTGGGAACCGAAGCAGGTAGGCCCCATCAAAGGCGGCAGGCTCCGCGAAACTGAAGCTGCGTTAGCCCTGGGTGGCCTCCATCAAACTTAATGGGGTCCTGCGCTTACGCGTTGGGCTTCCAAACCGGGGGAAAGCGGTAATAGGGTCGGAGCGCAGGCCGTGGGGCGATGTCGGGCCGGGGAAGGGCCCGAAGGACAGTAAGGAGGTGGGCTAGTCTTGCAGGACGAGGTGAGACAATTGACTCGATCTGTTGCTATTGGTAGAACTGCTGATGTAGTTTGGGTGTAGCTGTAGGTTGGGTGTGTAGGAAGCTGACCTACTGCTCTTCTTAGTACCATGGCTGCTGTAGGTTTGTTTTATCTGCAATACATACTATCTTGGTTTAGTTTAGGGGCAAATAGAGATGTTTCTGTTGGACTGTGTTATGTGATTGATAGGTCACTGTCCCATTACATACTATCATGTAAACCTCCTGTTTTCCTGAAATGCTATTATTGATAAGGCACTGTCCCATGACATGCTACTCTATTTGAGCAGGAATAGGTGGTGCCAGCGGTGCTGGATGCGGCATGAGTGGCTTAGGTGAGTTTTTTGGTCCCTCCCCTTTCTTGCCTATGTGGTCTGCGATACCACGATCGTCGAGGCATTTCTGGCTTTTGTTACACTGTTATTTAAACGCATTGAAACTGTTATAACATCCAAGTAGTTCTCTTGAACTTTCAGTCTTTATGGCCAGATAGAGTAAAACATTAAAGGACCAGTGTCATTATAACTTAGTTCATGTATTCGCTGCCATGACTTGGTTTTAACCTATTGTTTGCTAGCAGAAAATATGTGGCTTATTTTTTATCTTATCTTGTATTAAGCTGCCTTGTCTGTATTGAACTCATATGTTAATTTTATTTTGCTTTTCCTGGTTACCTCATGCTTCCAAAAGAAAACTATATAGTACATTCAGTTTGTTAGTACGTCCTGCGGGTCTCCGGGGCTGCTCATTTGTGTGCTCTGCTCCCCTGACTGCTCCACCTCGACTGAAAAAAAAACTGTATAGTACATTCCCCTTTGTTTTTGAAAAAAAAATGTCGCCTATACCTATGCATTTCCTTTTCCAGCTCTGTACTTGTCTTTTGTTATATTAGACTTGTGCATTTTGATGCAGATAGATAGACTTTCTTACCATTTCCCTTTTCAGCGCACTACTAGGAAAAGCCTAGCAGCAGCGCGGGTTTTGGGCCTATTAGTAGCGCGGGGGCCGGCGCTACTAATAAGGCGTTACATCTAACGTATAGCAGCAGCGCGGGTGCCACCCGCGCTACTACTACATCCTTTAGTAGTAGCGTGGGTAAAAACCCACGCTACTACTACCAGCGCGGGTTTTTTTTTGAATTTTTTCGAAAAAATATTTCGAGTTTTTTCCCTAATTTTCAAATTTCTGAATTATTTTAACCTCAAATCTCTAATCACCCCTCATCGCTGCTCAATTTAATCTCTAATCACCCCTCATCATCTAACTTCCCGGACGGTCACCCATCCTCTCACTACTCCAGCCTGAGCACGCTTAACTTCTGGGTTCTATTCTCCCTCGTTTCCAAGTCTGCAGTTGTTGTTTTCCTGACAATAGTAAGATGTCAATCCTATTAACCTCAGGAATTTAGCTTGAGCATGAAGTCACACATTTCACTATTTGAGTTTGAAACTATTGTTCTAAAAAATTAGTAACACTAATATTTCATAATTAGTTTGACCATAGTTTGACCGCAGTTTGACCATAGTTTGACCACAGTTTGGCCATAGTTTGACCACATTTGACCAAAATTCAAAAAAACAAAAATAATTATTTTGTAAGACTAATATTCTAGAATAATAAGTTTGACCATTGTTTGTCCACAGTTTGACCACACAGTTTGAAATTTTTTCGATTTTTTCCACTCTAGATCTTAAATGCCCTGTAACTTTTTTTCTGTTTGTTTTTGAGGATTTTGAAAATGTTTAACGGGGTTCCCCCAGTTAAATTTGGGTGTAACTTTTCGAGTAGATGATTTTTCATATAAAAAACTTTTTCATCCGAGTTAGTATGCAAAAGTTATGCCCATTTTTACAAATTCTCGAGAGATTTTGCAAATAAAGTCGAAATTCATATTTGCAAATTTTCCCAACAACTAGACCACATATCACATGGGAAATTTATTTTCTTTTAATTTTTTGACATTTTCATCATTTTCTTTTATTTTTTTTAAACTGAAAAGGCGATGGGGGGTAGAGTTTGAAAATGGGACCTTTAGTAGTAGCGCGGTTTTTTACCCCCTCCCTACTACTATGGCACCACTTGTTAGTAGCGAGGTCTAAAAACCAACGCTACTGCTATCAAACTTAGTAGTCCCGAGGTTTTAAAAACCCTCGCTACTACTAACTTTCTGTGTATAGGCTTTTCCCTAGTAGTGGCGTTGTATATTAGACCTATGCATTTTGGTGTAGTTATACAGCAGTTCTTACCATTTCCCTTTCCAGCTTTGTACTTGTCTTTTGTTATAACTGTCACCCTGATATGTTGATTGATAGCAGCTAACGTTTCCTCCTGGTGCGGCAGGTGTTACGGATAATGAGGAATTGGGCATTGTGAACATCACTTTCCACAAGTCACAGGGTTCTAGGCTGCTACAGGATGCCCTCCTCCTCTCCTCCACCCCTCCTTCTATCCCTTGCAGATCTGATATGAAATGGGCATTAGTTGCAATTGTTATGGCCACAACATAGCAGCATTGTATTGGTTCAGTTGTTATGCATAATTCGATTGTGACTATGTTGTTTGATACTGCTTGCCTCATCTATTTTTCATGTCTTGTGTGAAATCTGTACCCTACTAGAAGATGCCGCCATCAAGTTAATAATAACACTAATGATCATTTGATTCTAGTCTAGAGATACAAATAACATTAGTTAGGTCCATGGATAGATGGATGAACACACACAGCTAGCAGCCTAGCAGTGTTAGCAAAGGATGTCAGTACAATGTTTATGGCATTCATTTATTGAAGCAAATAGTAACTAACTGTCATGGGCTTTTTATTGTGAAGCTCCATGAACTTTTTTGGTCGATTGGCTGTCCAAGTTCCTGAAGAACAAATCATACAACCATTATATTGTTGATTGATGCAGTTTCTCACCTTTTTGCTGTTGATGTTTAATTCCTTGCTTGATTCTGGATACTATTAAGTTGAAATAAAATTGTATGAGAAAATGATCACTAAACTAACGAGGCTTAACCTGATAATAACTTATTTTACGTTAATAGCCTACAATGTTGTCTTGGAGCTTATTGTCCAAAATAATACCTCTACTTTTTGTGTCCTTCAGGACAACTCAAGCCCCTCCTCCTCTCCTATACATGAATGTGAGATGCTGCGCATGCAAGATCTGAGCCAAACGGCATATTGTAATCTTTTTATTGCTGGTTTTTATGTACGATGTCATGAAGATGTACGTTTGAAATGTTGCTTTGATAGCAAAATTGTATTCCTGTGTACATGCTGCTTTGACAGCAAAATTATGAAAAATTCTCAACAATATATATGGGCAAAATTGCATTCCTGTGTACTGCAGCTGAAAAGGCTACAGCCAACTGATAATGTTGCTGTGGAATTGTTTATTTTATTTTAAATAGCGAAAATAATAATTCTGCCAAAAAGTTATAAAAAACAAAATGAAAAGGCCAGCAAAAAACAAAATGAAAAGGCCAAAAAAAGAAATTTACAAGAAAAAGTAAAGGGCCCAAAAAAGAAAAGGCCTGCAAAAATTGGGCTTGGCCCACTTAGTTGACCATAAAAAAACATAAATCTGTTGGAATTAGTGGGCTCGGCCCATATAAAAGACAGAATTGGACTGGGCTGAATCTTGCGCCACATCAGCTTGCCACGCTGGATGCCTACGTGGCCTTGGGAGGTTGCTAGTGACCAAAACAAAACAATAGGCAAATTTTGGTCGTAAAAGTCCACGACCTTCTCACAGAGAAGGTCGTCAATTTCAGTTTACGACTGCCAGCTTTTTACCTTCTGTTTTTGGTCAAAAAAATGTCACAAACGAAAAACAATGACCTTTCAGTGACCAATAGTCAAGGTCACAAGTTGACATATTTCTTGTAGAGTTATTATTCTTATTTGAGCATTTTTATCTTATAAATGTTTATTTGATATTGCATCCGTACACCTTGGTGCGGCCGGTTTGCCACGGGCTTCTTATGGCGCCTCGCTATATGGCAACTAAAGTCCGAACACTTTCAATAGTGCGGCACCCGAACTTATAGCACTATATGCATCAGCTCCGAATCATGTCTTGGGTCTACAGTTGGGATAGCCCGGCTCCCTTGTTTTGGTGCCTTACGTTCTGTTATATCGACTAAGGTAGCGCAGGGAGAACTACTGCGATTGTGTCCCTGTTCTTCCGGATGAGCACCTCAGTAGAGAAAGCCGAAACTGACCGGCATGATGTGGCGAGAGCTGGTCGTTGTTCGAGAGGTTTTAAAATCCTTAAAGATTTTCCGATTTAGGCGATAAATCGGCTTTGTCCGATCTAGGCGTGTATAGCGCCCCAATTCGGCCTTCCGAATTCTAGGGGCTTCTCCGAAATTTAAAATTGTAGACTTCTATGGCTAAGTGAAAGTTATAAAGCCGCATAGTCCGATTGCCTTGTTCGCTGCGCCGGACACCTCCTTAAGGGACCAAACATTTGGGTAAAGAGTGTCCGGGTTTTCCACGAACATCCCAGTGCTAGTCACGTGGGGGCGGAAGCCGACGACTGGCCTACTTTAAGGATTTTATAAACAACCGCACTGAAGGTAATATTTTAAATAACAAAAGCGCTACATAGCGCAAGTAACTTCGTCTTTAATTACATGACAGAAGTGAATTCATTCAAATATGGCGTCCTTGGTACACTCATTGGCAACGAGAGGAGCACCCTTCATCACGCCATCGTAGTACATTTCGGGGTGGCGATGCGTTTTACCCTCCGGCGGCCCGTCCTTGACTAGCTTCTCCGCATCCAGCTTCCCCAATGCACCTTGACACAGGCAAGGGCCCGGCGGGCACCCTCAATGCAAATGGATCGCTTGATCACCTCAAGCCGCGGTCAGGCATCCACCAACCGCTTGATCAGGCCGAAGTAGCTTGTGGGCAGGGGCTCACTAGGCCACATCCGGACTATGAAATCTTTCATAGCCACTTCGGCCGCCCTGTGGAGTTCGACCAACTGCTTCAGTTGGTCACTCAGAGGCGTCGGGTGTTATTTGACATCTGGGACAGAACAGCTTCTCCGTTGAGCTCCCCTCCTGGGAACGGTAGAACTCCGCGGCGTCAGATACGCTGCGTGGCAGATCTGTGAATGCCCCTGGAGAGCTTCGAATCCAAGTAAGTAAAAGAAACGCCTCCTCCACATGTTTGCTTTGCATAAAGAACTTCTTACCCGCTGCTATCTTTTTGGCCTCATGGATTTCTCGCTCTACCTTCTCGGCTTCGGCCTTGGCGTCTCTTATACTCTCAAGGGCCTTCTCAAGCTCGGCCTCTTTCGCCTTCAGATCATGCTCCATGGACTCGAACTTTTTGCCGAGGTCCTGGAGCTCCTGCTGTACCTCACCCACTCTAGCACTTTGCTTCTCGCGCTCCTTGCATTCCGAGGCCGCTTTGTCTTCGGCCACAGACAGCGCTTTCTTCAGGGACACCACTTCGGCGGCGGTCCCTGTTACAAAGTCACAACGCTTGGGCGTTAGATTGACCAATTTTGCTTATCTTTAAACACATACAAACAGGGAATCACTTACCTTTATTCTCCTCGAGCTGCCTCTTCGTGAGGCACAGCTCTCCCTGCGCCTGCTCCAGATCCCGCTTCAGTTCGGCAACTTCGGCAGTACGGGCAGCAGCGGCAAGCAGCACGGCCTGCTTATCAACATAAACGCTTTTTAGACTCCTGCGGATTGTAATTGACCCTCCGTTTGGATTTTTCTTTCCGAACACCAACCAGAGTATCAGGGGCTACTACCTATCGAGTGGTAATTTCTTACATTTTTGTTACTTACCTCAAAGCCCGTCAGGAGGCTTGTGCAGGCTTCGGTTAGTCCGCTTTTGGCGGACAGAACCTTTTGAATCACCGCACTCATAAGAGTACGGTGCTCTTCCTCCATGGAAGCGCCTCGAAGCGTTTCCACCAGGCTATCCGGCGCCGTTGATGCGACGGAAGGCGTCGGCACGGGCGGCTCGCCCTCCCTAACGAGGGGCTGCCCGCCTAAGTCCAGAACCGTCGGAGGTTCCGGAACAGTGTTCGGTCGAGAGTCCGCCTTCTTGCGGCTCTCATCGACGCGATCTGCGGGAATCTTGAGCCCTGCATGTCCGACGTTCGGGGGTCCGCCTTGGGGCATCTCCAGGGGTCACCTCCCCCTGTTCGGGGAGCCTTCGGGACAACACCCCCTTGTCATCCGCAGGCTGAGGAGTGGTGGCCATTGGGAGCGAGTTCATCTCCGAAGAACTAGAGACCCATCCGAAGACGAAACCGCCGGATGAGCCCGGGCCGGACTGCGTCAATGTTCGGCGTTATTAAACGATTATGAAGTGAAAACCACGGTAGAGTGCGGACACTTACGATCGCGCCGGGGGCTTCCCCCGGGGCAGCCAACCCTCAACACCGAGAGCGGCCATGGTGGAGTAGTCCGGAAGGGATGTTTTCCCCTTCTTGGACGTCCCAGCCTCCCCCTCTGGGGCGGCTTTCCTCTTCTTCTCCCCCCTAGTGCAGGGAGGCGGAATTTCTTCTTGATTCCCCCCACCTCCGCGGGAGGAATGTGTTTCATCGTCATCGGACGACAGAGGAATAACGGCCTTGTGCCGAGGGCCTTTTCCGACCCCCTGGCCCGCTTCGCCGGGCCCCTCATCCTTCTTGGATGGGGCGTCTTCTTCTTCTTCCTCCTCCCCTTCGTGGGAGGAGTCCGCCTCGTCATATTCGGACGAGGCTTCGACGCAACCTCACGCCGGAGACCGTTCCTGGTCCCCGGGGCCTTCTTTTCGGCCTTTTTCTCCGGCACCTTGTACGGTGTCGGGACTAGCATCTCCGTCAGGGGAGCATCGCTGGATCTTCCGGCAACGGAGCCGGACAGTCAATCTGCTCCACTGTCTTCACATAGTCCTGAGGCAAATATATATAAATACTTAAAACTACCCCATGAATGTATTGGAAAAAAAACTAAACCCGGTGGTGGTCTCAAAACTCACCGGATTCGGGGGCCGCGCTGCATGAAGTCCGCGGTCCTCGGATGTGGGAGGAGGTACTTCGGAGGCCTTGAACAACACTTTCCATGCGCCTTTATCGTCATGCCGTGAAACTTCGGGCGTCGGTGTTGGCTGAGACGAACTCCCACAGATTTATCGCCCGCCTTTGGCAGGGCGGGATCCGGCGAACGAGCATGACCTGGATCACATTGACAAGCTTGATGTTCTTGTCCTTCATGCTTTTTATGCATGTCTTGAGTCCGGCCAGCTCCGTGGAATTGCCCCAGGATAGGCCGTTCTTTTCCCAGGAGGTGAGCCGCATAGGGATTCCGGATCGGAACTCGGGGGCCGCCGCCCAGTTGAAGCCGCGCGGCTCGGTGATGTAGAACCACCCCGATTGCCATCCTTTTATGGTCTCCTCAAAGGAGCCGTCCAGCCAGGTGACGTTAGGCATCTTGCCCACCATGGCCCCTCCGCGCTTCGCTTCTTGGCCTCATACAATCTTCGGCTTCACGCAGAAGATTTGCAGCCATAGGCCGAAGTGAGGCCGGATGCGGAGGAAAGCCTCGCAAACGACGATGAACGCCGAGATGTTGAGGACAAAATTCGGGGCTAGATCGTGGAAATCTAACCCATAGTAGAACATGAGCCCGCGGACGAAGGGATGGAGTGGAAATCCCAGTCCACGAATGAAATGGGCGACGAACACGACTCTCTCGTGGGGTCCTGGGGTCGGAATGATCTGCGCAACGTCCGGTAGCCGGTGCGCTATGTCTGCGGCCAAGTATCCGGCCGCCCGAAGATCTGTGATGTGCTTCTCCTTGACGGTGGAAGCCACCCACTTGCCTCCTACCCCGGACATGTCTAGCTGTGCGGAGGAGACTTGGGCTTGGGCGCTGGAGCTCGAGGAGGCAAGAGTGGGCAGATAAGGAAGAAGGCGTGGGTAAAAATGAGGAAATCTTATCCCTTTATAGAGGCGACGAAAGCGGTGCGCCTCCCCACTTGCCCGTTGGGAATCGCTTGCTTCCCAAGCGCCACAATTAATGATGTGGTGGGATTACCCGTACCTGTAGTGATGAGAATCCCGTAATGAGGGGGCACGATCTCTGCTTTGACAAGACGTGTCAAGGAAACCGCCTCGCAATATGCGCTGTGGCTGGTTGTGGGAAGACGGTTCGAATAATGACCTGACCGTAGTGACACGTCGCGTTGCCTAAAAATTTGTCAGCAGATAATACCCTACATGCTGCTTGATTGACTACAATGAGTATAGGGGTTACAGTTGATCTACCCTGAGATCATATGTTGTGGTCTAAACCCTAGAGGTATGATGAGTAATGTCATAATCCTCTATCGACTAGCCTAGCCTCGGTTAATATAATGTACCATAGGCCTAGGGTAACAAGAGTCCTAGCCGAATACGCCGGTGGGGGAGGAGTCCTTGTCTTGATCACCAAGTCTTGTGGAATCTTCCTTGTATGCAGCAACTGCCCGAACTGGCCCATGAGTATACGGCCATGGGGTCCTCGGCCCAATCCAACTGATCGAGAGGGACGCGCCTGGCCCTGGACCCCATACCGCGGGGCTGCCACGCTCGTCCGCCTTCTACCCCATTCCTCTCGTTCGCAATCCAACCGGAGGAAACGTGCAACCGCGATCACAGAGCATCGCATGGCGTCCCCGGCGTGGCCAGCCTCCGTCTCTGGCCCCTTTGGCTCCGCCCTCGACCTCGCCATCTTCTCCAATCCGACCACGACGCGGCAGCCGGATCCATGGGGTCCTCGGCCCAATCCAACTGATCGAGAGACGACGTGGTGAGTACCCCCTAGTCTAGGACACCGTCAGTAGCCCCCTGAACCGGTCTTCAAGTTGGGGACGCTCCTCGATTCTTCCAAATTGTTCTTTATCTTCGGTCGCCGGTCTTGAAAACTGGTTCAATAAATCTTCTCATCTTCGATCTTGAGGATCGCCGAAGTAAATCTGAAGAGTTTACATGTCGGGTATCCGAGGAGCCCCTTTAAATTTCCTCCCTTTATCAATGCCTTGTTATTTTTATGCCACGCCTCGGGTTGGAAAAATAAATAGCAAACTATGAAGCAGCTGCAGTTCAAATTTGACCCGCTTCCACCTGAATCGGCAGAAATTTGTCTTTTTCACGAGAGGTGGATAAAAGCTTTTGACACCCAACCATTTGGTTATTTATGCATTAAATATGGCCTAATTTTTTTAATTGTTGTGGTACAATTTTTTAACTAATATTTGATAGGTTCTTCACATAGGTGAAAACAAAAAAGAGAAACAAAAAGAAAAAACACATTTTTATAAGCTTAATTGTCATTGGTGGAGATGTTTGTGCCATGGATTGATGACATGGCACACATCCATCCATCCATCCATCCACCCACCCGCAGCCCAAACCCTAACTCCACTCCTCCCGTCAGACCCCTCTCCCCCGATTCAGATCCACTCTTCGCCACCGCTGCCACCTACCTCAAGCCGATCCCGCCGCCCGCGCCCGCGCACCACCACCCGGAGGAGCAGACCCCACGCCGCTCTTCCTCTGCCCGCCGACCCACCCCGTCCCGGAGGCCTCGCTCGCCGCCTTCCACCGCGGGGCTGCCACGCTCGTCCGCCTTCCACCCCATTCCTCTCGTTCGCGATCCAACCGGAGGAAACGTGCAACCGCGATCACAGAGCATCGCATGGCGTCCCCGGCGTGGCCAGCCTCCGTCTCTGGCCCCTTTGGCTCCGCCCTCGACCTCGCCATCTTCTCCAATCCGAGCACGACGCGGCAGCCGGATCCAGCCCGTGCGGGCGCGACGGCGGCCGGATCCACGATGGCGACAACACGCAGCGGTCCCCGCCGGCCAGATCAGGTCCGTCTCCTCCCGCAGCCGAGTCGTTTTGCCGTCGATTTGCCTCGCACGGCCACGACCTCTGACCCCTTCTCGTTGATTCCATTTCGTTTCGGAATCCATGTTGATTTGACACCCAAGCCGCCGAGTTGAAGCTTGAATGTTCCTTCCGTGTGCTTGTGCTTCAAACTGTGGGCTGAGAGGAGACGGTTGGTTGTGTAGGTGGGGAGAGGAAAGACGAGGAGGAGGAGGAGGAGGAGCGGGAGGAGAAGCACGCCAAGGTCACGCTCCCGACCATCTCCAATTAAACACCATTCATTATGCCGAGGACGCCGAGAATGCCAAGCAACAAGGTACCACCTGCATTTATTCGATGACTACCATTGGATCAATTTTTGTGCATCGGTGACACCCATTTGCTACCCTACTTGGTTAGTCAGTCCTTATCGTTCCATTCCCTATTACCATCTGCAATCTGTGACGCATCCATCAAGAGCTTGATTCCTCTGTTTCTAATGGCAGAACCGAAGTAGTACCACCAATTAGTAATTTATGAAAAGAAGTGGTACTGTCAGAGTAGAACTGAAGTGTTGATGGTCTACTATCAGCACAAGCTAGAACAATGTAGTAGTGGTCCTTAGTTTAATCCGAGTTCTGATCTTGGTAGTGAAAATAAACCGCCAATGTAGACGTCCAATTCAAGTTACTATATCTTTTACGCCCACTTGGAGCATTGATTGCTTCGCATCACGTGTAAGAGCTCGTACTCTAGTAGTACATTATCGTTGGCCCATTATTGCTAGATTTTGATCCTGGTGATGCTCTATACTTGTTTCTACTTGCAATCAACATACAATTTTGCTCAAATAGTCAAATGTTTCCTTGATTCTGTAGGATTAGTGCGTCATGTTGCTTGTTGCTAGCTGTAGGATCTAACTTTTGGTTGTTGTTTTGGTGATGTAGCCCAAGGGAAATGTCTACCGTTCTAGGGTCTCTGGTCTGGGAGCTCGTGAAGAAGAACAACTGCTTCTTGATAAAACAGTTCGGCAACAGCAACGCCAATGTGCGGTTCAGCAAGGAGCCCAACAACCTCTACAATGTCCGGTCCTACTAGTTCTTGAGTCCGTAGCTCTGTGCAGTGTTTTTAACCCTTTTGTTTGCAAGTGTCTCTGCAAGGAGCTAACTTGTTGTGGGGCTGATGTGGTTTCAGGCTTGGCGAACAGCAAGACCGTGGCGGCCCAGCCATCAGCGGGAGAGGACAAGGCTATTGTCCTGTCCATGACCAAGACCAAGAAGCAGAACACCCCTGCCAAGCTCCAGCACAAGACTCTGATGCGCAAGGAGTTCCGCAAGATGGCGAAGTCTGTCAAGAATCAGGTATTAACTTCAGAGTTTTGTACTTGAATTGCCCTTATGCTTGGTTTCTAAGCTACAACTGTAAGTCACGGCTTGTCTCTGCTTCCTCCTTAAGTTCAGAGTGTTGGCATGGCATGCTTGATTTTGTGGTGGACTTGTGGAACTAATGATGCACCGTTGTTGCACTGCCTTGTCTTGACTGAATGCATCTTATCAGGTCATCCTAAGTTCAAGGATGTTTTCTCTGGTTAGGAAATGATAGACGCATATGCAGTTATTATGCTTTCCAGTTTGTTGACGAGCTATTTGTTTCAACCATGGAAATATATATATAGTGTAATCAATCTCTTGTCATGCCATCTTCTGATGTGACCAGTAAATGTGTAGCTCATCTCTATATCAGTTGTCCAGTACTCACAGGTGTATGTTTAATACATCTTGGAGACCATTCTCTAATTGTAGTTCAACAATGTTTTCCCTCAATCATTACAACTTGTTATTTTGAGAAGTCACTTTGTTCTGCAAGTTGGACATAACTTTAGAAAAGTCTGATGCTTGCTGGGGTTGTTCCCTTAATTATGCAAAGTTTGAAAAGTTTGAGACTGGTCTTCTAGTGCTAAGTTTTGAACACTAACTTTAATTTATGTTCCTGCAGGAAATTGATTGATTCCTTTGAAACTCCTATGTCGTAAATAGTCCCTTACTCCACTCTGGTAACTCTATAATCTGTCCTGCTTCTAGGTTTCCAACACTCGAATCTTTCCTTAGGAGAGTTTGAAGTTGTTGGTGTATTCTCAACCATTGGGCGATTTTAGTCATCCTCTTCCTTTGGAGTAACAATGGTCGAACAACTCTTGTCTAGTCTCCGGATAATAAATCATGTTCTTCTATGTTTCCAAAATAATTGTACTCCATGTTTCGAGAAAACAGCAGCAACACACATGTCCAAAAATCTGGAATAAATTAGCTATAGTGCGGATAGCCTTTATATTAGGATCTGGTTGAGTCTCTATGATGTTCTCTCTTAGTGTCATGTCATGTCATGAGTTGTGAATCATGAATATATAACTGAGTTGTATAATCCTTTCCAGGTGAGGACTTTGACCACAGAAGTACAACCAGGACAACCGGGTTGTTGGTGGTAGCTCCCAAGGTCCAAGGACGACTATGTACTTTGACAGCAAAGAGCCAAGCAAGGGTGTGAACCATAGTTTCGGTTGATATTTGCCACCATGTTTTGGATTGCACGTACACTTCTTGGATATAAACTGTAATTAGGCTTGTTCAAGCTATATTATCATGAGACGTGCAGTCTTGTATGTTTTTGTGAATGTTGATCATATGAGTTCTGGATTTGATCATTTAATAAGAGAATTACTGATTGTTTGATTTTTAAATGTCTATAAATTGGAATCTGTGAATTAAGAAGACCAAATATTCTACTGGACCAAACAATATTTGGGCTCTAAGAAGGCTATGGCCCAAACAAATCACTTCGTGCATTTCTAAGAAGGCAGAACAAAAAGGATAAATGAAATTGACATAAAAATGTTGGGCTTGGCCCATGAAGCTGATCAAAAATTGATAGAAAAAATATATAAAAAGGCCGAATTGTTGGGCTAGGCCCATGTAGAAAACCTAATTGGACCGGGCTGATTCTTGTGCCACATGATGGAATGCTGGATCCTCGTGGCTTGGGAGGTTGCTAGTGACCAAAAATTTGGTAAAAGAACCAACGTTTACATATTGCAAGAATTCGTTAATTTGTAGTTTATGTCTAGCTTGCTTAGTGCAATGCTCTATTTTGTCATGAGTGGTAATACTTGAGATGCATGATAGTTTCCACTGAAGGATAGTGGTCATGGGGTGAAGTATTTCTTGTATGTGATGCAATTGCATAACGGTCTATATATCACAGACGTATAAATGCCTATATGAGATTATACCATGAATGATCATAATCGTAAATATAAATATTGAAATTTAATCACTGCCAGAGTGTAACTTCTTGACCACACTACACTATTATGCTTATGAGAGATGTCACTAATGAACCTATGGCCCATGGGTCTATTCTCTATTACTGAATTTTTCATTAGAACTACTATCCTTTGTTGTGCCATTTTATTTATCTATCAATTCCTACCATACTGTGCAATTTAATCTTGTAACTAGCAGAACAAGAAGCTTGACAACCTTAATGACGTGTTGGGGACAAGTTTGCATTGTGTTTTTGGTGCGGGTGCGAGTGACTTTGTTTGCTGGAAGAACTCCTTCTGGTTTGATAAACCTTTGTTCTCTACCGAGGTAAATACTTATTGCCAGGCTATTTCACCTTTATACTTGGGCGTTACCCAACCACTCTTACGAGAGAGCATGGGGGTCTTGAAAGGAGGCTGCCGATGAGGAGTGGTGCGTGGAGGGAAGTGATCTACCAGTGGCGTGAGGAGGAGAACTTTTGGCGGCAGGATCAGAGGGGCGCATGGAAGGAGGCAGAGTTGGGGTCGGAGGGAAGGCGGTCGGGGGAGACGAAGGGGGGTATAGGAGGGAAGGGGAACAAGGAGATATTGCATTTTGGTTTACGAAAAGAGGAGATGGTCATGGACACTTATAAAAGTCATGTCTCACTGTTGATGGCTAGAGAGACAATTTCTCAGTAGTGATGCCTCACCAATTCCAGGTAATTTGTTGCAACTCCATAAAGGTGAGTGACGGTTAGCGATGTGCCACCCGAGAGTGTTTGCTCTTGTTGTTGCTGGCGAGTCACCTTAGGCCTTGTACAATGCAAGATCCTTGAAGGAGGTGCTTATTAAAATAACCAAGTTTTCCTCAAGACTGCTTATCTCTATAGGAGGGTGCCTAATTCAATGTCTAGCATCTACAAATAATAAGCACCCATGGTTAAAAAAGTTGGCTTATTTTTTTAAGCACCCCCAAGCACCTTGCAATGTACGAGGCCTTATGGCCCCTCTGTGCTGACTCAACACACCAATTTTCTATGAAAGCCGAGGGTTGTCGCTGATAGTCCACACCCGTCAGTGATAAAATAAATTTTGTAAAGTATTTATAATAGTGCTGCTTGCTTCTTGCTGGTTGAGCCGTTGGTAAGCCATTGCCGGGCTTTCTTGGCCTGATCTTCATGTCAACACCGCGCTTTGGCATCGATATGTCATGGTCAAATATTGGTGGGAAAGCGTTAGTTAGAAGATTTGAAATGAAAGGAAAGCGCGTTTTTAGGGTCAAGGCGACACTGGTGGCAGTGATTGTGCGCTACATTAAGGACGAAGCAACTATTCGGGCCATACCTGGGGCTAAGCACGTGTGTAATATAATTTCGCGAGACTAGCTTGATGTCTTTGTTCTGCTGTTGCAGGTACTGTCTCTCAGACTCTTCTTCTTAATCAATGAAAATGGCAAAATATTTGGCTTGTTTCAAAATCTAATAATGCCTGGGTTTGGAGAGGGCCCGAGCACCCGGCTAGGGTGCCAAGTCACACGACTGTCACGTCTTGCCCCATGGTTGACCGAACAACGTCTCATAATTGCTTCGAAAACATAAATGGTCTTATCATCAATTCGTGTGCAAAGTTTCATTGAAAAAATGCATTATGTTGTGATTTGGGCAAAACAAGTCTGTGCTCTAGAAAAACAATTTTTGAAGCACTAAATTAATTATTTAGCGTAGGCCGCAAATTTTTACCTTTTCCACGTAAATTATTAGACACCCAAATAAACATGAACAAAACGCATGGCTATTTCTATGAAATGTAGAAAATTGTACGCGCAGGAGCCATCTTGCATTTCCGGTGTGTAAGTCACATCTCTTTCAGAATTATGGAGAGAGCTTGTAGCTAGCTCTAACGAGTAACACACACAGAACCCATCAACAGAGACATATGCGTCCACTATAATTAAAATCCATCGTGGCTCCTTCACTATATTAACACCCATGATTTCAGCATCCATGGTTTACTAAATCATCTTTTTTTAAAATAAATTATAGGATGCATTACGCAACTGAAATTTTTCCATTTCCTATGATACGATGTTCGTATGTGTTAACTGTTAACACTCTTTTAACTAGATCATGTGTGTGGACATATCGAGAGACAGAATGGTACCATGATCGTACGTTAAGGTTAACTTACAAGTGGGATCTTCTGTTGCCATGTGTCATGCATGTGCTGCTATCGCGTATAACCTGTGTCGTTTAGCTTACGCTACGCGAATGCATGTTTGTATTATCTATGTGCATGTTCATACCACTTTTGTAAAATCATTCTGACAAAGATTCCAAAACTCACGTCCTGCTTGGCCAAAAGAAATGTGAGCACGGGTGTAAACTCTAGCAAATAAACGAACTGATGCACTGTCATGTTTCATTTTCACACAATCAACAAACATGAATTGAAAAGTATGATTTTAAACATATATGGAAGGGGAAAATCTCATCGATTGATCTCTCAACTGAAGATGTTAATTATAACAATCTTCAACTCAAATGAATCAAAAAGATTCGAATTGACATAAATCACACAGAGAACTCAGAAAATTCAACTCCAGATATTCGGAATGCATATAATTAAGCACACATTTGTCAACTTGAGAGATCAACCACGCACGACTCTGTAGTAACGCCTCGTAGATCTCCTGCCATTGCCGGTAACGCTGTTCCTGCCCTATCTGGGTCCATGTGATATCGGTGCAGTAGTTCATGAGCTTCTGAAGCATGGAGGGACGGACCAATTCATCCATGATGCACGTTTCATTCCATCCAGCATCAAACGGGGCGAGCCGCTCCTCCCTGTCATTGGTGAGGTCGTAGACACACATGCCTGGAGCTTCGCCACCGACATAGTAGTAGATACAGTTGTGGCGGATGGAATGGAGCTCCTCGCCTTGGACAGCATGGAGCTTGTCAGCAGCGACGGACAGGCATCTGTTGTCACCGAGGAGCAGAGCGTGATTACCGATGCACCTTGTCGGCTGGATCTCCATTCTTTCCACGTCCACCTTGAAGACCTCCACGCCTTGGGCTGGCCATTGACGGGGGACGACGAGCAGGTTATCCCCCGGGGAACCGAGGAAGTAGCAGCAGGGATAGATGGAGTACATCTCGTCAGGAATGACGGCGAAGATGCTGCTGATGAAACCATCAATGCCCTGCTGATGCCGGTCGATGCCCCAGATGTTGAGCCCCTTGTCCAGCAGGGTGTGCTCCACCAGCTCGAAGAGCTCGGCATCGGGCTGGGCCGAGTACGCCGTGTCACGCGACACGCCGATCTCCAAGACCAGGGTGGGTGAAATGCCATTGCCAACCTGGTGGAGATAGGCGGTGGTATGCTGCACCGTGTCAGGTATGGGCGCCATGAACTTGATGGGGGAAGCCGTGATAGGGTTGACGACGCATACGGCGTGGGGAGCGACCCTGCTTGCCATGACGAGGAGACCACCTGTGCTCGTCACGAAGTAGTGGTTTGGGAGGCATGGGAGCTCTCTGCGGACGGAGCGTCCTGTGGTGGTGTTGAGGAAGAGGCGGCCGGCGGCGAGGGCGTCACCCCTCGTTGGGAACTTCTCGTCCAGCAGGACCCACTGCCGGAGCAGGAAGCGAGGGTCCGCCGGATTGGCCCTAGGGCTGTTGGTTGCGTCACGCCAACCGCGGCAGACGGCGCGCATGTTCATGTAGAAGTCGAGGTCGCCGGCGGCGAGGAGACGGTCGCCGACTTCGATGACGAGGTCGTACGCGAGAGAGGACCAGCCCGCCATTGCAGTGCGTATGTCGTGGATGACGAGCGATGTGTGGTTTGTGTCTACTGGCTAGTCGAGGCTTCTCTTGTTTATGCTTGGGGCTTTGCAGTAATGGAATTAGGGGTGGATGATGCCATGGGGTGTCGTAGATGGAGTGCTTATGTAGTGGTGTAGAGCCCAGAAATGGAGGGTTGCAAGCTGTTGACAACGTCCATGTGCACGGCTCGCTGTCAAGTTTTAATTCGATACAATCTTATCTCGCCCATCAAATATGGTAGGAAACGCTCCCCACAGAAAATTTGGTAAGAAACGCAACGTTATTTAGGTTTGGGGAGCGCCAAAACATAAATCAAATTTATATATAGCTCCCTTTGGCATTTACCTTTTTCTTTTGAGAAACATGGGGCATTTACAGGGCGAAACCACTCGGCCCGTAGAATATACAAAGGCTATAGATGTAGGCCCAGCTAAGGAACTTTTTTTCTGCAAGAAAACTAATAAAATGGTAAAATAAACACTTTGAAATATTTCCTGTATTATCCTTTTTACTGGATTGCCGTTCACCATTTGATAGAATCTCCTTCTAATACACCACATCCATGATCCATCACATGCATGAAATGCGCGAGTTGAGAAATTGCTTGCAAAAAATAAAAGGATGATGAGGTTGAAATTTTCACATTTATTAAAGACAAAATGCAATAATAGTGGCATAATGCAAGACAAAAATGAAATAATTTTTCACACATGTGTATTGTGCGACTCCCCAATTAATAGTTTTTCTTTAACCTTCTCTGACCTACAACGTCTAACTTTGATGTTACTTTTTACATGAAATAGCACTTGCGGGACCATCATCTTTAGTGTCAGAAGTTCTGTCTTTGAGGAGAAGTATTTGGGTCTCCCAACCCCGGAAATACGTATGTCAAAGGCCAGATTTCAGAATCTTCAAACAAGTCATAAAACGGCTTATTCAGTGGGGGAGATGAGCACCTAGGACAGCCCCGGTAGAGAGGTTCTAATTAGGTTGGTGGCTCTGGTCCTACCGACCTATATTATGGGCGTGTTCAAACTACTCTTTTAGGTATGTGATGATCTCACGAGAATGGTGAGAAATTACAAAGTAATACATTTTTAGGTATGTGATGACCAATGAAGAGGTCTCACAACCTAAAAAATAATTGGTGTTCAAACTACTCTTTGGCCTCTTCATGTTTTTTGGTATGTGATGACCTCTTCATTGGCGCCAATTATTTTTTCGGAAAGGAGGATGACCCCCAGCATTTGTATCGACCGATGCATACAGCCATTTTATTAATTATTCACTAAGACCTTACAAAGTAATACATCAGTAAGTCTGAAGCCACCTTCCTAGCAACATCTGCCGGTACTCCTATCAACTTCATGAAGGAGCTGCACATGATCAGGGCCGCCTGCCCAGACCTCACACCAAACCCAACATCTAAAATCAGAGGGCACAAACCGGCTCAGCAGACTCTCATCGGGCGCTGCATGCGCACAACATTTGGGTTTTGACAGCGGTGGAGAGACATTGTATGCATTATGCTTCATCAAGGGTGATGCTCACTGGAACCCCTGGATCTCTTTTCATGCATAGGCGTGGACTCAGGCAGGGGGACCATATATTGTCCCCCATGATCTTCATCGATCCCTGTGATGGATCCCATGCAGCGGCTGCTTCAGGAGGCCATATAGGCCAACATGTTGTTACCCATTCTCTTACGTGTTGCCAGGCTAAGGACAAGCTTCTATGCGGACGATGCCTTCCTGTTTGTGAACCCATGTTTTTTGACAAGTTTTGGGGAAATATCAGGCTGAAAGTGAACTAGGCGAGGAGTGTCATATACCCAATTCAATGCCATAACACTACAAGAAATATGTCAACTAGTGACCTTCTGTCAGTGACCTTGGAAGAAATGGTCATAGATCTATGACCATTTCAGACCAATTGGTCAAAAGTTGTTCGGGGGGCTCCAAACCCTAAACCATTGCGACCATTTTGGTCAGAAAGGTCGTAATTTCCTTACATGAAATGGTCATAAAGCAAATAGCGATAGTCTGCTACCTTATTTCTAGTTGTTAACGACCAATATAGATGGTCATAGCCTTGTAAATTATGGTGGGTTGCTGTGACTAGGCGCCACCTCATCAGTTTTGCCTATGTGTCATGTCCATGTGGCAGTTTTTGCCCTAGGTTGTGAAGCAACCTATATTTCTGTCATTCCCAAAATTCTCAAAAAAATCTATAAATTCTTTGGGTCATATCTTCGTCAAATATGTAAAAACCTTCCTTGCCTAGTTCAAAAATAATTCAAAAATATTCATTGTCCTATTCTGTTCAGAACAACAGTTTGTGAAGGAAGTACCACTTTGGCATGTCCAAATAGTATCCATTTTCTACAGTGCTTTCCTATGCCCAAATAACCATCCTCCACCAAATGCCATCTCAATCCATTCATTATTTTGAGCCGAGCTACAACATTCGTATTTATGTCCAGTGTGGTAGTTTGCAAAGCAAGTACCACCTAGGCTCCTTCTTCTGAGCTGAAAATTTGTGAACACAGTTTTCTTAGTAATTGATCATCCTCAGCCAAAACTCATGCCCATTACCGCTAATCAAACACTTGGCTGCTAATTCATGTTTGAGCGTCGATCGGTCTCCTCGTGAGAATCTTATGTTGTAATTTTCTTTCTAGCACCTACCCGGGGAGTGCCCAACCCATTAGACATGCCTAGGCTGCCCAGAACACATGGCAACGACACGGTCACGCGATGACCACGCGGCGGGCATGCGAGTTTACGCGCTCTAGAGTTGGGGGCCTCGGCCACCGCCCAAACCTCGACGTATCGCCACCAAACCATGTATTTATGATTAAATAGGTACTTATGTAACTATAAATGATTTTTGGAAAAAATAAATAGTAAACTATGAGGCAGCTGCAGTTCAAATTTGACCAGCTTCCTCCTGAATCGTCGGGAATTTGTCTTTTTTACCAGAGGTGGATCAAAACTTTTGACACCCAACCATTTTGCCAATTGTGCATTAAATATGGCCTAGTATTTTATAAAATTGATTTGGTCCAATTTTGCAACAAATATATGGTAGGTCCTTCACAAAAAATACTCATTTCGGGCACTCGGAAAATGGAAAATGTATTTTCCGTGCAAAGAAAATGAAAACTCCGTTAGGCAACATTGTTTGGAATTCCAAGATGCACCCTTGAGCACAATATGAGATCATTTGAACAAACTATGCCAAGAATGTGGCCATAACATTGATCATTTGGCTTGAAAGCCATGAATCTTCACGCATGATAGCTCATTTCTGAGAACACTTTTTTAAAATAATTGCCGTATTGCAAGTTTGTTATTTTTCCTGGGAACTTGGCCACATATAATGACACAATGCGAAGGTTTCCCAATTATTTGATTTTTTTTTTGAATTTTTTATGCCCGTTTCAAAATGCGGTCAAAATGGCGGGAATGACCGTTCCTAGCTAGTGGTTGAATTTTGGAATTTTTTTGGTGTTTATATAATTAAATAGATACTTATGTACTTAGAAATGATTTTTGGAAAAAATAAAGAGCAAACTACAATGCAGCTACAATTCAAATTTGACCCGCTTCGAGCTGAATAGACGGAAATTTGTCTTTTTCACGAGAGGTGGATCAAAACTTTTTACACCCAACCATTTGGTCAATTGTGCATTAAATATGGCCTAGTATTTTAGAAAAATGATTTGGTCCAATTTTGCAACAATTATTTTGTAGGTCCTTCACAAAAAAACCTCATTTGAGGCAATCGAAAAATGGAAAATGGTTTTTCCGTGCACAGAAAATGAAAACTTCCTTAGGAAATATTGTTTGACATTCCAAGATGCACCCTTTTGCATAATATGATATTATTTGAACAAACTATGCCAAGAATGTGGCCATAAGATTGATCATTTGGCTTGATAGCCATGAATCTTCACACATGATAGCTCGTTTCTGAGAACACTTTTTTAAAATAATTACCGTATTACAAGTTTATTATTTTTTCTGGAAACTTGGTCACATATAATGACACAATGCGGAGGTTTTCCAATTTTTGTTTTTTTAAATTTTTATGCACGTTTCAAAATGCGGTCAAAACGGCGGGAATGACCATTCCTAGCTAGTGGTTGAATCTTATAATTTTTTTGGTGTTTCTCTGATTAAATAGATATTTATGTACCTAAAAATGATTTTTTGAAAAAATAAAGAGCAAACTACGAGGTAGCTACAGTTCAAATTTGACCCGCTTCCAACTGAACAGGCGGAAATTTGTCTTTTTCACCAGAGGTGGATCAAAAATTTTGACACCCTACCATTTTGTCAATTATGCATTAAATATGGCCTAGTATTTTATAAATTGATTAGGTCCAATTTTACAACAAATATATGGTCGATCCTTCACAAAAAAACTCATTTCGGGCACTTGAAAAATGGAAAATGAATTTTCCGTGGAAAGAAAATCAAAACTCTCTTAGACAACATTGTTTGGAATTCCAAGATGCACATCGTGTAAATATTTGATAGCTTCTTCACAAAAAAATTCATTCTGGACACTCAAAACATAAAAAATAAAATGCTGACATGATTTTAGACTTTATTTTTATTTGAGCACGACCAATTTTGTATGGTCATAACATCCAATACTAGATGGTCATAACGTCATACACGCGTGCTGCGTTCTGATTGGGCCATAGCCATCTCACGCGGATCATGCATCAAGCACCATTGGATGCTCCTGGATCCAACGGTAGTCCTCGCCCCCTCACCCTCTCACCCACCTAGCCCTAACACAACCCCCCACGCCCCCCATGCCCCCACTTCCCCACCGCAACCTTCTCCACTCCCGCACCCTTAGCCGCCGGCGTCCCCTTTGGCCAAAACCCTAGCCGCCCCTGCCCCCGCACCATGGCCGGCCTCCACCCCTGCGTCGACGGCGAGGAGCCCGAGTCTCCACGCCTCCCCCCCTCAAGTGGCTAGAAACCCACCAGAGGCGAGGAGAGCGCCGCTCCTCCTCTGTCTCTCTCGATTCCCAGCCCACCCACCCAACCCGCCACCGCCGACCTCCATCCTCTCTGCCAACCCCGGCCACCGGCGACCACTCCCCTCCCCTCCTCTCCCACGGCCGCGGTCGGACCCTCCTCGCTCGCGCCCTAAACATAGCCGCACCGCACAGCCATGGCGAGATCCAGCAGCGGCCAGATCCAGCACCAGCGGCCAGATCCAGCACTAGGTGGGTGCGCGTGGAGGACACCGTTTGCCGCCATGGGAGCGCTCGAGGAGGCCCACCTTGCCGCTGTCGCCGCGTGCGTGTGCGACGAGGAGGAGGAGGAGGATCTTTGGTGGAGCTCGGCGGCGGGAAGGCACCGGGGGACACCATGGAGCTGATGGTGCGCGCGCTGCTGGTGGGGATCGGCGATGACGACCGCCGAGAGGGGCTGCGCAGGACGCCCAAGAGCGTCGCCAAGGCCTTCCGCGATGGCACCCGAGGTATAACCCGTGGATTGCGCATGCTCGCGTTCGTTCCCTGTTTTGACCAGTTGATGGAAGCGTCCAAGTCGAGCACTCCTCGTTCATTAGCGCACTCTGAATGTTGTTCATGACGTGTTTTCTTTGTCAGCGTACGTGTAAAGAACTTAGACTTAGACATGAAAGATTGCAGGGTCTTTCTTAAGTACTCCTAGTTCGTTAGCGCACTCTGAATGTTGTTCATGCGTATGTGCTTTTGTCAGCGTCCGTGTAAAGAACGAAGCCTCATGTGTTCCATTTACCTACAGTTTTTCTTCCCATGATAGTATTTCACCAGGATTGTTAAACTTAGGCTTTGTGGGCCAACATGTGACTTGTCTTGACTGATGTACGTGCGCCGGTGAGCGCCGATGACTTATCTTTTTCAAGGTTGACTTGCCTTAACAAGTAGTACTCCATTCCCGTTTCATAGTCTACACCGGCTGAATCAACACCTTGTCTGTTGGTTGTTACTCCCTCTGTAAACAAATATAAGAGCGTTTAGAACACTACTTTAGTGATCTAAACGCTCTTATATTTCTTCTGAGGAGTACTTACTACTAGGCCCAGGTTGACCTGCCTTAAGAAGCATATCTCCATTTCCTATTCTGGTCTGGCTGAATGAATGCATCAAACCCTTGTCTGGTGGTTGAATTAATTTATTTACTTGGCTCAGGTTGAAGCTCAAGTACTGCTTGTTGAGGGTAAGGATGTCGCCGATACCATTTCCAGTCTTGTTTCTCAGTATGTCAGTAACCCTTACAGTAAGAGCCCATTCACTACGTAGGTCCTCATAATCATACTCATACCTGTACTGTACTAATTCGTGATGAATAAGAAATAATGTGCGTGCTCCTGTTGATCATTGGATCTTATAGGAGGTCCAGTGCAATCAGAAAGTGGCTCGCCCTCTAGCTCTCAAGTACCAATGACAGTAGGATTATGCTGAATAAACTGAATGTATGTATGATGGCTGCGGGCTGGATACAGGCATGTGGACACAGCCACGACCACGGCTCTTCGGCAACCAAGACGGCGACAGCGTCGGCGGGATCCTCGGACGACCTGCGTCCTTCCCCGACCACGCCCATGACCTGCATCCAGCTGCTCCTGCCCCGGCCCTCCTCAACTTCGCTCCTGGTGAGCTGCTGTAGGTGAGACAATTGACTCGATCTGTTGCTATTGGTAGAACTGCTGATGTAGTTTGGGTGTAGCTTTAGGTTGGGTGTGTAGGAAGCTGACCTACTGCTCTTCTTAGTACCATGGCTGCTGTAGGTTTGTTTTATCTGCAATACATACTATCTTGGTTTAGTTTAGGGGCAAATAGAGATGTTTCTGTTGGACTGTGTTATGTGATTGATAGGTCACTGTCCCATTACATACTATCATGTAAACCTCCTGTTTTCCTGAAATGCTATTATTGATAAGGCACTGTCCCATGACATGCTACTCTATTTGAGCAGGAATAGGTGGTGCCAGCGGTGCTGGATGCGGCATGAGTGGCTTAGGTGAGTTTTTTGGTCCCTCCCCTTTCTTGCCTACGTGGTCTGCGATACCACGATCGTCGAGGCATTTCTGGCTTTTGTTACACTGTTATTTAAACGCATTGAAACAGTTATAACATCCAAGTAGTTCTCTTGAACTTTCAGTCTTTATGGCCAGATAGAGTAAAACATTAAAGGACCAGTGTCATTATAACTTAGTTCCTGTATTCGCTGCCATGACTTGGTTTCAACCTATTGTTTGCTAGCAGAAAATATGTGGCTTATTTTTTATCTTATCTTGTATTAAGCTGCCTTGTCTGTATTGAACTCATATGTTAATTTTATTTTGCTTTTCCTGGTTACCTCATGCTTCCAAAAGAAAACTATATAGTACATTCAGTTTGTTAGTACGTCCTGTGGGTCTCCGGGGCTGCTCATTTGTGTGCTCTGCTCCCCTGACTGCTCCACCTCGACTGAAAAAAAAACTGTATAGTACATTCCCCTTTGTTTTTGAAAAAAAAATGTCGCCTATACCTGTGCATTTCCTTTTCCAGCTCTGTACTTGTCTTTTGTTATATTAGACTTGTGCATTTTGATGCAGATAGATAGACTTTCTTACCATTTCCCTTTTCAGCGCACTACTAGGGAAAAGCCTAGCAGCAGCGCGGGTTTTGGGCCTATTAGTAGCGCGGGGGCCGGCGCTACTAATAAGGTGCCACCCGCGCTACTACTACGTCCTTTAGTAGTAGCGTGGGTAAAAACCCACGCTACTACTACAATACGGGTTTTTTTTGAATTTTTGAAAAAATATTTGACAAGATCTAACTTTCCGGACGGTCACCCATCCTCTCACTACTCGAGCCTCACGAGCACGCTTAACCACGGGTTCTATTCTCCCTCGTTTCCAAGTCTGCACTTGTTGTTTTCCTGACAATAGTAAGATGTCAATCCTATTAACCTCAGGAATTTAGCTTGAGCATGAAGTCACACATTTCACTATTTGAGTTTGAAACTATTGTTCTAAAAAATTAGTAACACTAATATTTCTTGAATAATTAGTTTGACCATAGTTTGACCACAGTTTGACCGCAGTTTGACCATAGTTTGACCGCAGTTTGGCCATAGTTTGACCAGATTTGACCAAAATTCAAAAAAACAAAAATAATTATTTTGTAAGACTAATATTCTAGAATAATAAGTTTGACCATTGTTTGTCCACAGTTTGACCACACAGTTTGAAATTTTTTGATTTTTTCCACTCTAGATCTTAAATGCCCTGTAACTTTTTTTGTGTTTGTTTTTGAGGATTTTGAAAATGTTTAACGGGGTTCCCCCAGTTAAATTTGGATGTAACTTTTCGAGTAGATGATTTTTCATATAAAAAACTTTTTCATCCGAGTTAGTATGCAAAAGTTATGCCCATTTTTACAAATTCTCGAGAGATTTTGCAAATAAATTCGAAATTCATATTTGCAAATTTTCCCAACAACTAGACCACATATCACATGGGAAATTTATTTTTTTTTATTTTTTGACATTTTCATCATTTTCTTTTATTTTTTTTAAACTGAAAAGGCGATCGGGGGGGGTAGAGTTTGAAAATGGGACCTTTAGTAGTAGCGCGGTTTTTTACCCCCTCCCTACTACTATGGCACCACTTATTAGTAGCTAGGTCTAAAAACCAACGCTACTGCTATCAAACTTAGTAGTACCGAGGTTTTAAAAACCCTCGCTACTACTAACTTTCTGTGTATAGGCTTTTCCCTAGTAGTGGCGTTGTATATTAGACCTATGCATTTTGGTGTAGTTATACAGCAGTTCTTACCATTTCCCTTTCCAGCTTTGTACTTGTCTTTTGTTATAACTGTCACCCTGATATGTTGATTGATAGCAGCTAACGTTTCCTCCTGGTGTGAGCAGGTGTTCTGGATAATGAGGAATTGGGCATTGTGAACATCACTTTCCGCAAGTCACAGGGTTCTAGGCTGCTACAGGATGCCCTCCTCCTCTCCTCCACCCCTCCTTCTATCCCTTGCAGATCTGATATGAAATGGGCATTAGTTGCAATTGTTATGGCCACAACATAGCAGCATTGTATTGGTTCAGTTGTTATGCATAATTCGATTGTGACTATGTTGTTTGATACTGCTTGCCTCATCTATTTTTCATGTCTTGTGTGAAATCTGTACCCTACTAGAAGATGCCGCCATCAAGTTAATAATAACACTAATGATCATTTGATTCTAGTCTAGAGATACAAATAACATTAGTTAGGTCCATGGATAGATGGATGAACACACACAGCTAGCAGCCTAGCAGTGTTAGCAAAGGATGTCAGTACAATGTTTATGGCATTCATTTATTGAAGCAAATAGTAACTAACTGTCATGGGCTTTTTATTGTGAAGCTCCATGAACTTTTTTGGTCGATTGGCTGTCCAAGTTCCTGAAGAACAAATCATACAACCATTATATTGTTGATTGATGCAGTTTCTCACCTTTTTGCTGCTGATGTTTAGTTCCTTGCTTGATTCTGGATACTATTAAGTTGAAATAAAATTGTATGAGAAAATGATCACTAAACTAACGAGGCTTAACCTGATAATAACTTATTTTACGTTAATAGCCTACAATGTTGTCTTGGAGCTTATTGTCCAAAATAATACCTCTACTTTTTGTGTCCTTCAGGACAACTCAAGCCCCTCCTCCTCTCCTGTACATGAATGTGAGATGCTGCGCATGCAAGATCTGAGCCAAATGGCATATTGTAATCTTTTTATTGCTGGTTTTTATGTACGATGTCATGAAGATGTACGTTTGAAATGTTGCTTTGATAGCAAAATTGTATTCCTGTGTACATGCTGCTTTGACAGCAAAATTATGAAAAATTCTCAACAATATATATGGGCAAAATTGTATTCCTGTGTACTGCACCTGAAAAGGCTACAGCCAACTGATAATGTTGCTGTGGAATTGTTTATTTTATTTTAAATAGCGAAAATAATAATTCTGCCAAAAAGTTATAAAAAACAAAATGAAAAGGCCAGCAAAAAACCAAATGAAAAGGCCAAAAAAAAGAAATTTACAAGAAAAAGTAAAGGGCCCAAAAAAGAAAAGGCGTGCAAAAATTGGGCTTGGCCCACTTAGTTGACCATAAAAAAACATAAATCTGTTGGAATTAGTGGGCTCGGCCCATATAAAAGACAGAATTGGACTGGGCTGAATCTTGCGCCACATCAGCTTGCCACGCTGGATGCCTACGTGGCCTTGGGAGGTTGCTAGTGAGCAAAACAAAACAATAGGCATATTTTGGTCGTAAAAGTGCACGACCTTCTCACAGAGAAGGTCGTTAATTTCAGTTTACGACTGCCAGCTTTTTACCTTCTTTTTTGGTCAAAAAAATGTCACAAATGAAAAACAATGACCTTTCAGTGACCAATAGTCAAGGTCACAAGTTGACATATTTCTTGTAGAGTTATTATTCTTATTTGAGCATTTTTCTTTTATAAATGTTTATTTGATATTGCATCCGTACACCTTGGTGCGGCCGGTTTGCCACGGGCTTCTTATGGCGCCTCGCTATATGGCAACTAAAGTCCGAACACTTTCAACAGTGCGGCACCCCGAACTTATAGCACTATATGCATCAGCTCCGAATCATGTCTTGGGTCTACAGTTGGGATAGCCCGGCTCCCTTGTTTTGGTGCCTTACGTTCCGTTATATCGACTAAGGTAGCGCAGGGAGAACTACTGCGATTGTGTCCCTGTTCTTCCGGATGAGCACCTCAGTAGAGAAAGCCGAAACTGACCGGCATGATGTGGCAAGAGCTGGTCGTTGTTCGAGAGGTTTTAAAATCCTTAAAGATTTTCCGCTTTAGGCGATAAATCGGCTTTGTCCGATCTAGGCGTGTATAGCGCCCCAATTGACCTTCAATTCTAGGGCTTCTCCGAAATTTAAAATTGTAGACTTCTATGGCTAAGTGAAAGTTATAAAGCCGCATAGTCCGATTGCCTTGTTCGCTGCGCCGGACACCTCCTTAAGGGACCAAACATTTGGGTAAAGAGTGTCCGGGTTTTCCACGAACATCCCAGTGCTAGTCACGTGGGGGCGGAAGCCGACGACTGGCCTACTTTAAGGATTTTATAAACAACCGCACTGAAGGTAATATTTTAAATAACAAAAGCGCTACATAGCGCAAGTAACTTCGTCTTTAATTACATGACAGAAGTGAATTCATTCAAATATGGCGTCCTTGGTACACTCATTGGCAACGAGAGGAGCACCCTTCATCACGCCATCGTAGTACATTTCGGGGTGGCGATGCGTTTTACCCTCCGGCGGCCCGTCCTTGACTAGCTTCTCCGCATCCAGCTTCCCCAATGCACCTTGACACAGGCAAGGGCCCGGCGGGCACCCTCATTGCAAATGGATCGCTTGATCACCTCAAGCCGCGGTCAGGCATCCACCAACCGCTTGATCAGGCCGAAGTAGCTTGTGGGCAGGGGCTCACTAGGCCACATCCGGACTATGAAATCTTTCACAGCCACTTCGGCCGCCCTGTGGAGTTCGACCAACTGCTTCAGTTGGTCACTCAGAGGCGTCGGGTGTTCGGCCCCAGCATACTGGGACCAGAACAGCTTCTCCGTTGAGCTCCCCTCCTGGGAACGGTAGAACTCCACGGCGTCAGATACGCTGCGTGGCAGATCTGCGAATGCCCCTGGAGAGCTTCGAATCCAAGTAAGTAAAATAAACGCCTCCTCCACATGTTTGCTTTGCATAAAGAACTTCTTACCCGCTGCAATCTTTTTGGCCTCCTGGATTTCTCGCTCTACCTTCTCGGCTTCGGCCTTGGCGTCTCTTATACTCTCAAGGGCCTTCCCAAGCTCGGCCTCTTTCGCCTTCAGATCATGCTCCATGGACTCGAACTTTTTGCCGAGGTCCTGGAGCTCCTGCTGTACCTCACCCACTCTAGCACTTTGCTTCTCGCGCTCCTTGCATTCCGAGGCCGCTTTGTCTTCGGCCACGGACAGCGCTTTCTTCAGGGACACCACTTCGGCGGCGGTCCTGTTAAAAGTCACAACGCTTGGGCGTTAGATTGACCAATTTTGCTTATCTTTAAACACATACGAACAGGGAATCACTTACCTTTATTCTCCTCGAGCTGCCTCTTCGTGAGGCACAGCTCTCCCTGCGCGTGCTCCAGATCCCGCTTCAGTTCGGCAACTTCGGCAGTACGGGCAGCAGCGGCAAGCAGCACGACCTGCTTATCAACATAAACGCTTTTTAGACTCCTGCGGATTGTAATTGACCCTCCGTTTGGATTTTTCTTTCCGAACACCAACCAGAGTATTAGGGGCTACTACCTATCGGGTGGTAATTTCTTACATTTTTTTACTTACCTCAAAGCCTGTCAGGAGGCTTGTGCAGGCTTCGGTTAGTCCGCTTTTGGCGGACAGAACCTTTTGAATCACCGCACTCATAAGAGTACGGTGCTCTTCCTCCATGGAAGCGCCTCGAAGCGTTTCCACCTGGCTATCCGGCGCCGTTGATGCGACGGAAGGCGTCGGCACGGGCGGTTCGCCCTCCCTAACGAGGGGCTGCCCGCCTAAGTCCGGAACCGTCGGAGGTTCCGGAACAGTGTTCGGTCGAGAGTCCGCCTTCTTGCGGCTCTCATCGACGCGATCTGCGGGAATCTTGAGCCCCGCATGTCCGACGTTCGGGGGTCCGCCTTGGGGCATCTCCAGGGGTCACCTTCCCCTGCTCGGGGAGCCTTCGGGACAACACCCCCTTGTCATCCGCAGGCTGAGGAGTGGTGGCCATTGGGAGCGAGTTCATCTCGAAGAACTAGAGACCCATCCGAAGACGAAGCCGCCGGATGAGCCCGGGCCGGACTACGTCAATGTTCGGCGTTATTAAACGATTATGAAGTGAAAACCACGGTAGAGTGCGAACACTTACGATCGCGCCGGGGGCTTCCCCCGGGGCAGCCAACCCTCAACACCGAGAGCGGCCATGGTGGAGTAGTCCGGAAGGGATGTTTTCCCCTTCTTGGACGTCCCAGCCTCCCCCTCTGGGGCGGCTTTCCTCTTCTTCTCCCCCCTAGTGCAGGGAGGCGGAATTTCTTCTTGATTCCCCCCACCTCCGTGGGAGGAATGTGTTTCATCGTCATCGGACGACAGAGGAATAACGGCCTTGTGCCGAGGGCCTTTTCCGACCCCCTGGCCCGCTTCGCCGGGCCCCTCATCCTTCTTGGATGGGGCGTCTTCTTCTTCTTCCTCCTCCCCTTCGTGGGAGGAGTCCACCTTGTCATCTTCGGACGAGGCTTCGGACGCAACCTTACGCCGGAGACCCTTCCTGGTCCCCGGGGCCTTCTTTTCGGCCTTTTTCTCCGGCACCTTGTACGGTGTCGGGACTAGCATCTCCGTCAGGAGAGCATCCGCTGGATCTTCCGGCAACGGAGCCGGACAGTCAATCTGCTCCACTGTCTTCACATAGTCCTGAGGCAAATATATATAAATACTTAAAACTACCCCATGAATGTATTGGAAAAAAAACTAAACCCGGTGGTGGTCTCAAAACTCACCGGATTCGGGGGCCGCGCTGCATGAAGTCCGCGGTCCTCGGATGTGGGAGGAGGTACTTCGGAGGCCTTGAACAACACTTTCCATGCGCCTTTGTGCGTCATGCCGTAGAGCTTCCGGAGCGTCTGGTGTTCGGCTGAGACGAACTCCCACAGATTTATCGCCCGCCTTTGGCAGGGCGCGATCCGGCGAACGAGCATGACCTGGATCACATAGACAAGCTTGATGTTCTTGTCCTTCATGCTTTTTATGCATGTCTTGAGTCCGGCCAGCTCCGTGGAATTGCCCCAGGATAGGCCGTTCTTTTCCCAGGAGGTGAGCCGCATAGGGATTCCGGATCGGAACTCGGGGGCCGCCGCCCAGTTGACGCCGCGCGGCTCGGTGATGTAGAACCACCCCGATTGCCATCCTTTTACGGTCTCCTCAAAGGAGCCGTCCAGCCAGGTGACGTTAGGCACCTTGCCCACCATGGCCCCTCCGCGCTCCGCTTGTTGGCCTCATACAATCTTCGGCTTCACGCAGAAGATTTGCAGCCATAGGCCAAAGTGAGGCCGGATGCGGAGGAAAGCCTCGCAAACGACGATGAACGCCGAGATGTTGAGGACAAAATTCGGGGCTAGATCGTGGAAATCTAACCCATAGTAGAACATGAGCCCGCGGACGAAGGGATGGAGTGGAAATCCCAGTCCACGAATGAAATGGGCGACGAACACGACTCTCTCGTGGGGTCCTGGGGTCGGAATGACCTGCGCAGCGTCCGGTAGCCGGTGCGCTATGTCTACGGCCAAGTATCCGGCCGCCCGAAGATCTGTGATGTGCTTCTCCTTGACGGTGGAAGCCACCCACTTGCCTCCTGCCCCGGACATGTCTAGCTGTGCGGAGGAGACTTGGGCTTGGGCGCTGGAGCTCGAGGAGGCAAGAGTGGGCAGAGAAGGAAGAAGGCGTGGGTAAAAATGAGGAAATCTTATCCCTTTATAGAGGCGACGAAAGCGGTGCGCCTCCCCACTTGCCCGTTGGGAATCGCTTGCCTCCCAAGCGCCACAATTAATGATGTGGTGGGATTACCCGTACCTGTAGTGATGAGAATCCCGTAATGAGGGGGCACGATCTCTGCTTTGACAAGACGTGTCAAGGAAACCGCCTCGCAATATGCGTTGTGGCTGGTTGTGGGAAGACGGTTCGAATAATGACCTGACCGTAGTGACACGTCGCGTTGCCTAAAAATTTGTCAGCAGATTGCATTTGCGAAACATCATTCTCTCTACTATGGCATACGAAGATCATCTTGTGGATTCGGACACGGTTTGAGTGTTCGATAATTACCTTGGAGTATTCAGAGGAGGAACCCACCCTGCAATGCCGAAGACAAGACTGCGCGCCGGACTCATCGTCATTGAAGCCTGGTTCACGGGCTACTGACGGAGTCCTGGATTAGGGGGTATCCGGACAGCCGGACTGTGTACAACGTCTGGACTATTGAAGCGTGAAGATACAAGACTCAAGACTTTGGCCCATGTCCGTATGGGACTTTCCTTGGCGTGGAAGGCAAGCTTGGCGATCCGGATATTATATTTCCTTCCTTGTAACTGACTCCATGTAAACCCTAGCCCTCTCCGGTGTCTATATAAACCGGAGAGTTTGGTCCTTACAAGGCCGATCACAATTACAATCATACCATCATAGGCTAGCTCTTAGGGTTTAGCCTCTACAATCTCGTGGTAGATCTACTCTTGTACTACCCATATCATCAATATTAATCAAGCAGGAAGTAGGATTTTACCTCCATCGAGAGGGCCCCAACCTGGGTAAACATCTGTGTCCCTTGCTTCCTGTTACCATCAGCCTTGACGCACAGATCGGGACCCCCTACCCAAGATCCGTCGGTTTTGACACCGACAAACGGCTCGTCATATAATACAGTCATCGGACCGCTGACCAGTTTACGCTTATTATGAAAGTCAGTTTTCGGCTTTCTCCACTGCGGTGCTTAACCATGCAAGCTGGAAGCACAATCGCAGTGGTTCTCCCTTTGCACACCTAGCCTAACAAATCGGGATGTAGGAGGCAAGCACAGGAGCCGGGCAACCCAACTATTGACCGAAGACACAATTCAAAACCGATGCATATATAGCAAGATCCAAGAATTTTTACCGAATCCCTAAAGGTGTCCGGTGTTGCACCACGAGACTTATGCGGAAAACACACAAATAGTTGAAAAGTTCCATAGGATTGGAAAACCAAGAAACGTCAGTAAAAACTCGACGTCCGAACTAGATTAATTGTTCGGTGCCAATCAGAAAAATTGGTATTAAAGAAAAAAAAGGTGCTTCTCTCGTGCTTTAACATGACACATCCTATCTCAAGACTTCAAGCGGGTCAGCCTACGGCTTTAACCTCCTACCCCGAAGGCAGAGTACTTCTTTGAGAGGGAAATCCGGCTATTGACCACACACTCGCGTTGAAAAAGGGAGTGACAGAAAAAAAGGAGTTTGCAACGACTAGGAAGAAGAACACTTATTATAGAAGAGCTCACATAAATTTAAGAGCCCCCCAGTTACTTGGGTAAAAGAATTTTATGTGTAATGATTGTGCGTACCGAAGTACTTATATCATATCTGAGTTCACCCGAAGTTTGAACGCGTCTTAACCGACCGTCGGCTTCTCCCTCTTCGGTCAGGGACCGAAGAGTGTTATGTACTCCACCTGTCGAGAATATCGACAGTGTTTCCGATAACCAGGCAATCAGGCCATAAGGCTGTAACAGACAAAGCGTGCTCATGGAACTTATGCTATATTATTAATGAAGTGTAAGAAGCATCTTCGGAGAAAATAGTACCCCCACCGATACCTTTCTTCGGTTGCTCATTATTATTATGAGACTTGTGCAATAGATTTTTTATACTCATGAGTTCCGTTGTGTGCCGACCATTGTTGAAAATAGTAAGAGAGCTAGCTTTCGGCTTCACCCAGTCTGAGGTCCTGCTCGGATGAACCAATCGTGACAATCGCAGAGGTGCTCCTTTTACTTCCTAGCCGAACAATCGGGAACGTAGGGGTAAGCATAGGAGTCAGGCAACCCAGCTTGCAAGTCGCTTAAGTCAACATGGTGCATATTGTGGCGTAATACACGAACAAGGAACGAAGTCGTACAAGTATAATCATATGCAAGAGGAAAAGCTCCATCAAAGGAGCCCCCAAATAAACGGGGTATTTGAATATGTGTGTCACAAACAAAGTTTGGACAAGGAAGTTTGTCACAAACAACTTTGTGCCAAAAAAGTATAATACTTGGTCGGACCGAACAAAATTTAAAACTGAAAGTTTTTGAGCATGAAAGCAACTTAGCTGGTTGATATGTTTGGCATTGATGACGCGGTCCGAGCTTGATGCGGGACAAGATTCCAGCCTCCAGGTTGGTCCCGAGGTGGCCGAGCAGAGAGTTCGGCACCCCGAAAAGATGAAGCCCCCAGCCGCGGTAATGGAGCACGTCGGCGCGCCAAGGCGACAACACAATTCGGTCGAAGGGGCGACAATGCGGCTCAGTCTGAGTCAATTGGCTGCACAGATAAAATAGCGCAAACCAAAGGTAATGACAAATAAAGCTAATAATGTATATTAAAAAAATCTTCTACTTATTTAATACAAGTGAAGGAAATAATGAAAGAGATGTGGCCTGAGCGTCGAGGTCAATGTCGATGCAGGGCGTCGTCGTGACGCAGTGAAGGCGTGACAAAGCTCGAATTCACAGGTCGGTCCGAGTTCTGGATATGGCGTTCGCCGAACTATGCACGGAAACTAACCGAATCACCACACAATTGTTGATAATGCGGCCACTATTAGATAGGCCTGTGTACACATGATGGAACAAAGCGGAGTAATAATTCCTTAGGAAAAATGAACCCAAACAAGCAAAAATTGCTAGGATTAATAGCACCTGGTTTATTTGTTGTAGCGTTCCGAAGAAAGGTTACTCCCAAAATTGGGACTCGATCCGCACACCGTTGGACACCACGCTCTAAGCTCGTCCGGATTCTCGTCCAGATTCAACAGGGTTCCGGTATATCGGAGATTGCCGGAGATTCCTCCATCGGAACTCGAAGATATTTTTGCAGGGTTGTTGTAGAATTAATTCCGCATAATTCCACCGAAGCAATCATTTAGGCGACACTCGAGGAGGCAGTGGCGGCGGATACGAGTTTGGTGTCCGGAAAAAAAGCACGGTCGGCCGAGGGCAATGTTCTTGTTGAGCCCCCGAGCTCCATGGATAACTCCTCCATGATCTTGATAGAGGAACTCTCAATGAAAGCACCAATGTCGGTGTCAAAACCGGCGGATCTCGGGTAGGGGGTCCCAAGCTGTGCGTCTTAGGATCAATGGTAACATGAACACGGGATTTTACCCAGCTTCGGGCTCTCTTGACGAGATAATCACACCGATCATGCTGCTATTAAATATCTTATGGAAAAGAAATATGCTAAACCTAGACTTATTGTATGGGTTCTCTTGTTGCAAGAATTTGGTTTGCATATTGTTGATAGAAAAGGAGCTGAGAACCCCGTTGCAGAAAACTTATCTAGGTTAGAGAATGTTCTTGATGACCCACTACCTATTGATGATAGCTTTCCTGATGAACAATTAAATGTCATAAGCACTTCTCGTAGCACTCCATGGTATGTTGATTATGCTAATTATATTGTTGCTAAATTTATACCACCTAGCTTCACATACCAACAAAAGAAAAAGTTCTTTCATGATTTGCGACATTACTTTTGGGATGACCCACATCTTTATAAAGAAGGAGTAGACGGTGTTATTAGACGTTGTGTACCATAGCATGAACAGGAACAGATCCTACGCAAGTGTCACTCCGAAGCTTATGGAGAACACCACGCTGGAGATAGAACTGCACATAAGGTATTGCAATCTGGTTTTTATTGGCCTACTCTCTTCAAGGATGTCCGTAAGTTTGTTTTGTCTTGTGATGAATGTCAAAGAATTGGTAATATTAGTAGACGTAGGGGCAAGCGATCCCAAATTTTTTGGAGAGATGTGATGGCTCCGCACCCACCCACCCACCGCCGGCCTAGGTTTTCCGGCGATCTTCTCTTCTAGCCAACGACTCGGTTTCCTCTTCCGCCCATCTTCTCTGGCGGCTTCTGTTCTACAAGCCAATACCCATCTCATATGGGTTCTTCTGGTGGATCAACGTTGGATTTGGATTTCTCACCGGGTGCCCGTTTTGAGGACAAGGTTTTCAAACTTTGTGGGAGATCTATTCATTCCACGGATGACACGGCCCATTTCATTATGGTGGTGTCTTTCAGCAGGCATGTATTTCGTCTTAATGACGACTCTGTGGCGGCTGCCTTGGAATCAGCGATTGGGGGATCTGCGATTGAATTTTCGGTGCAAATCATCCGTGACAAGGTATTTTCCTTCCTGGTATCTTGTAAGCAAGTCGGTCTATACATTCTCCAGTTGAGGTCGTTTGCGTGCACACAATTCAAATGCTTCTTTCATCTTTGGGGAAATGGTGGTCCTAATTGGGTCCGAGAATTCAAGATCTGGAAAAAACAGTGTGATGCTGAATGGATCCTAGTGAGTCCCTCTAAAAAACGTGCCACTTTGGGGTTGCTAGCCATGCATAATCCGCCGGCTAGATCGTCCTTTAGATTGAGCTCATCTTCACGAAAGAAGCTTTCTTTTGCAACGTTCCTACAATATCCTTCTTGCAAGGGTTATAGATTTCATGCCTCTCAGTCTTTGGTTAATACGGTATCGGAAGCTGGATATGACGTGCATCATCGTGACAGACTGATCTTGCCATCGCCGCCGGCGAATAATCTTCAATGGACGGTGGCCACGCCATCCATCTCCTTCGGAACAATCAACTTCCCTGCCAAAAATCCCGCCGCTAGTTCCGGATCTTCACCAACCCGGATGGTTCGCTTGGAGAGTGCAACTACACATGGTTCTGATACAACTGAATACGTTGATCCGGTCGCTCTAACCCAACATGGATGCATGGCCCATCATGATTCTTTTGCCCATAATGGATCTGCTGCCTTGGCCGGTTGTAACACGGCCCAGTCTTTGGCCCAACAGTCTCAGGTTGCTTTAGATTTTTCTGTTGCTGCTGCTGAGATTTCTCCCACGGGTGTTATGGAGAAGCATATTCCGGTTATTTCGGAGGAGGCTGCTCAATTTAATGATCTCATTGATGATATGGTGTTCAAGGTTTGGAAATGTCAAAATTGTCTATCGATGCTACATTACACTAATTCGTGCACCAGTCCTATCCGATGCCGCAAATGCTTTCGCCTTGGCCATCGTGCGAAAGGATGCTCGGACGTTCCGCATTCCCGACTTACAAGTGGGTCGCGGGTGAATCCATCTACCGGGGACGGTCAACAGAGATTTCTCGCTCGACGCCTCGGTTTCCCTCGACTCTAGCCACGCTGGGTCTCTGCCAAGTCCCATCGCGCCTGCAACACCATCATCGTCTCCGCCATTGCCTGCTGAGCCACCCCCCTCCACACCATCACCTCCTACATCGCCATCATCGACCTGCTTAGCCGCTCCACCAACTGCTGCGGCCCTACCACCACCACCTTCGGAGGCCCCCTCTGCTATGGCTACCTTTGCCCTTGACCCCTTGCCATTTGTGCCGCCGGGGTTTGAGATTATTGATGGTGGTCCGAGGCGGCTATCACAAGACTTTCTTCTCTCGGCTGTGGCACGGATCAACAAAGCATGAGGAATACGCTATTGCCATCGTCGAGCCAGCTCCTCTGCCTGAAGAAATTGCTATCTTCAGAAACATGGTTAGTGATTTTGTTGTTAACACCCTTGGTCGCGCCGTCCTTGATGCTCAACCATGGATCCAAGGTGTGGGTCTCTTCCGTTTCCGTAGCTCGGTTGCTAGGCAGGCACTAATTGATCACCCACCGTTTGAGCTGGATAATGACATATTTGTTAGATTTGTGCCGCATGATGAAGGAATCAACTTCAGAGCTGTTCAGGGTTTTCGGAGGGGTTGGGTTATGATAGTTGGAATTCCTCTGGATTATCGGCGTACTCAGTATATTGCTGATGCTATTAGTACTTTCGGCCGTTTCCATCACTGGCATCAGGATGATCCGTTACTTGTTCGGACCCTAGCGTATGTTTCTTTCCCGGCAACGACTTTGGTGCCGCGTGATGTGGTGTATCGAGAGTTTGCTGATTTTGGGGGTTCTCGCATTTCATGGTCTGCTCCGATTTACATCTTCTCTGCTGATTTTGCTGACATCTTGCCTCCGGATGAGGACCCCATGCCCTTTGATGGCAATCCTCATCCGCTCCCTGGACATTTGCAATTTAATAACCATAATTGGGTTATGCCGGAGTTTCCTGAGATTGGCTGGGATGAGCTGCCACCTCCCCCACAGGAGGATGCACCACAACAGCAGGAGGTTCAGCATGATAACCTTAATGTGCATCAGGAGATTGTTGAGGAAAACCAAGTTCTAGAGAATCAGTCACAGGAATCTATTGTTATGCAGGTGTCAAATGGTTCTGTTAATGATCAGCAGATCCAAGAGAACTTAGTGATTATGCAGCATCCTGGTGCCCCACTGCAGCCTCCTCTCCATGTTGGTCAAGTCCTTACTGTTTTTGGACCTGTGATTCCGCCAGCAATGCAGTGGAAGCGATCGTTCTGCAAATTCATGCCATATATTTTTTCTGCTGAGATTCCAAAGTATGTGTTCAAGATGAATCTGTGTTCTCTGCTTCAGACCAAGAGTGCCTGGAATATCTGCTTTGATGGGAATGATGTCAGTTTCTCTTTGTTGCCTGCACCTGATCCATCTACATGCTTTCCTCGTCAGGTTACTCCAGTTAAAAGGCCTGTTGCTCGGGCGTTATGCTTTGATAGTTTTGATGACATCTCTGAGCCTGTCAGTGAGTCCTTTGAGTTCTCTGCCATGCCACCAGTTAGGGCCAAACGTGGCCGTAAGCCGAAGTCTGCCAAGGGTTCTAAGGCTGTGGTGGACTCTGAAGTGCGCCGCAGTGCACGTCTAAGTGCATTACGGGATGGCTATCATAAAGTTCCAAACACACGCCTTACGCAAGGCAAGGATCAGTGCTCTTTCAAGAAGCGTAGAACAAGCTCAACCAATCCGGAGGAAAGAAGGTCTGTGCCTCCGCCAACGCCAATTTCTGATCTTCAGCGAATTGGAACACGTCTGAGAATTGCGCCAGAGAAGATCTCCAAGGACAAGCTTGAGGCTGGTCCTTCTACATCCACCAGCAGCAAGGGTTCTGATGTTTAGACCCGCTCGATGGCATATGGGTTTATGGCGTACCTTTACAAACGCCATCTATCGGTTCTTCTGTTTCATGTTTAGGATATTTCCTTCCTGTGGTGTGGGTCAGTGTAGGTCATTGCATGATCTACTTTTGCTTTTGCTTTTTATTTTGGATTGTAATGAATCAGACAGGATTTAGAGATTGGAAGGTCTTATGTTGGAACGTGCGTGGTCTTAATTCTGAAGCACGACAATTAGCAGTTAAACAGAAGATTGATGAAAGTGGTTGTTCGGTTATGCGCTCGCAAGAAACGAAATGCATGCACATTGATCATAGGTTCATTAGGAAATTTTGTCCGCGTCGTTTCGATAACTTCTCCTATGTACCTTCGGATGGTGCTTCGGCTGGCATGATCGTCATATGGAATTCTTCTTTCTTTCAAGGAAAACTAATTGAGGCAAGGCAATTTGGTATTATTATTGAATTCCAATCCAGGCATACTTCTGAAATTTGGACTCTTGTGTCAGTATATGGTCCATGCCAGGGACCGACCCGGGATGATTTCGTGCAATGGTTATATAATCTTGATATTAACTGTGATGATAATTGGTTGTTGTTGGGGGATTTCAATTTCATGCGTTCGTTGGAGAACAGAAATCTGCCTGGGGGTAATGTCAGCGATATTTTTCTGTTCAACGAAATAATTGGGCACTTGGGCCTCATTGAGCTTCCAATTAAAAGGCGACGAGATACGTGGTCAAATATGCAAACTAATCCATTGTTGGAACAGATCGATTGGTTTTTACCTCGGTTGCATGGACCATCGACCATCCTAATCGCTTGTTCTGCCTGGCTCAAGACGGCTTCCGATCATGTCCCATGTGTCGTCTCGATTACTCTGATCATTCCTAAAGCCAAAATTTTTCGCTTTGAGAACTATTGGGTTGATTTGCTGGTTTCTTTGACTGTGTGGCACATGTTTGGAACAAACCTGTTGCTGACCACGGCTGCCCTAAATATTTCTTATAAATTCAAATCGCTAAGGTTTGCCCTCAAGAAATGGCACATGAGTCATCAGCGATTAAAGCTCTAATTGCTGATTGCAACAAGGTCATTCTCTTTCTCGATGGTGCGGAGGAGATCAGGAATTTATCTAGGCCTGAATTTAATTTCAGGAAGATTATGAAGTTGCATCTGGAAGATATTCTTCATTGGCAGTATATTTATTGGAAGCAGCGTTGTACCATACGCAACATTAAAGTTGGTGAGAAAATTCCAAATTTTTTCATGCCATGGCCACGGAAAGGTATAGGAGAAATACCATCTCATCTCTCCGAATTTGATGGTGATATGGTTTGAACATCAACAGATTGCCACCATGTTTTGGTCCGATTTTAATCAAAGAATGGGTAATGCTAAAGGAATCCGCATGGGTTTTGATTTGGACACATTAATTGCAAGAGTTGATGGCCTTCAGGATATGTCTCAGCCCTTCACCGATTCGAAGTTGATGCTGTCATTAAGAACATGCCACCGATCGTGCCCCGGTCCCGACGGCTTCTCCGGGTTGTTTTAAAGAGATGTTGGCCTATTCTTAAGGAGGATTTCATGCAACTTGTCAAGGAGTTCTATGAGGGAAATGTAATTTGGAATGCCTAAATACCTCATTAATAACCCTTATACCAAAAAGTTAAGCCACGAAGTTGTCGGAGATTTCCGCCAATCTCCTTGACCAACACATGCTTGATGTTTTGACAAAGCTGCTTGCTAACCGTCTTCAGCATGTGATCCTGCGATGCATCCACCGCAATCAATATGGTTTTCTTCGGTGTCGCTCCATCCAAGACTGCTTAGCCTGGTGTTTTGAGTATATTCATCAATGCAAAGCCTCCAAACGACCTATTGTGCTACTTAAGCTGGATTTCACGAAAGCCTTTGATACAATTGAGCATGAGCTAATTCTCAAAATCCTGCAACACAAGGGTTTTGATTCCGTGGACTGGGTGGATCAAGTCAATTACATCAACGGATCATCTTCATACTTCTCAGCGGCGTGCTGAGGAAGCACTTTGTTTGTAGATCGGGTGTGCGCCAAGGTGATCCTCTATCACCGTTACTTTTTGTGATTGCAGTGGATTTATTACAATCTGTTGTCAATGAGATGTGTTCCAGGAACATCCTTACTATGCCAATCCCAACCACCTCCAATGATTACCCTATAGTACAGTACGCCGACCGACACTTTGATTGTACTACCTGCGGTTGATGCTCAGCTCATTGCTTTCAAGGAGATGCTGGCAACCTTTGCGGACTCAACTGGCTTGCGAGTTAATTTTAGCAAATCTTCTCTCATTCCCATTAACATGGCTGATGAAGAAGGTACTCGGGTGGCCTCTTTACTGGGTTGTGACGTTGGCAAGATGCCCTTCACGTATCTTGGTCTACCCATGGGAACTTCTAGGCCATCCATCTATGAGTTGATGCCTATGGTGGATCGAATCGAGCGCCGCTTATCTGCTTCTTCATGTTTGCTTAACCAAGGTTGCCGACTGCAACTTGTTCAGTCAGTGTTGTGCTCCATGCCAATTTATTTTCTGTGCACTTTATCTCTTCCAAAAGGCATTATTCAGCAACTTGAGAGGATCATGAGGCAGTGCCTATGGAGGGGTAACACGGATAACCCTCGCCAATCTTTGGCTGCTTGGGATCTTGTCTGTCGTCCTAAGGATTTTGGAGGTTTGGGTGTTCTCAACTTGTCTATCCAAAATGAAGCCCTACTTATTAAGCACCTTTTCAAGTTTTTCAACAAAGTGGATGTGCCTTGGGTATCACTAATCTGGGACACCTATTATGCTTCATCACCACCCCAAAGCACCAGGGCTTGTGGTTCTTTTTGGTGGCGTGATATTATGCGGCTATTCCCGAAGTTCTCCAACCTAGCAGTTCCTCAAGTTCATGCTGGTGATACGGTTCTTTTTTGGCTTGATCGTTGGCAACTGGGAAATCATGTTGTCTTGTTGCAGGAATCCTTCCCAAGGCTCCACTCCTTTGCTGTGGACAGGGCAATCACAGTTCAAGAGTTCTTGGTGAGGCCTGACATCTTGGAACACTTCCATCTGCCTCTATCGCAGGAGGCTTTTTCTGAGCTCACACATCTACAAGCTATCCTGTCATCGATCAGTTTAAATGGTGAGATCAAGGACGGCTTGAAATAGCCTTCCAAATCTGGTGATTATAAGGCAAAGATATTCTATGATTCTTGCTTTTCACATCGGTGGTTGATCGTATTTTCAAGTGGATTTGGAAGAGTGCATGCATGCTAAAGATAAAAGTCTTTGGTTGGCTATTGTTAATGGATCGTTTGAACACCGAGATATGATGCAACGAAGGCCTTTGGATCATTCAGGCGATACTTGTGTGCTTTGCAATCTCGCCCAACATGAGGATCGAGCTCACCTTTTCTTTACTTGCAATTATAGCCAAAGAGTTTGGAACTATCTTGGAATTTCATGGTCTGCGCAACCAAACCAAACCACATATGACATGGCACATGATGCAAGGAAGGATTTTGGACACCCTTTCTTCTCTGAGGTGGTTTTCACTGCTATCTGGAACATTTGGATACAAAGGAATGGGAAAATCTTCAGGAATGAGCAACCATCATTTAGAGCTTGGAGAAGAAGCTTCATACATGACATCTCCCTCCTGTCTCATAGGATTAGATGTAAATATAAGGATAGTTTTGATTCCTGGATAGCTGACCTTACTTAGTCCCTTTTGTAAGTCTTTTCTCCTTTTTGTAAAGTTGTATAGTTGTAACTAGTATTATTTTACTTAATAAAGGACTGTGAGGCTGTTGCCTTGCAGTAAATAGTCAAAAAAAATATATTAGTAGACGTCAAGAAATGCCTATGAATTATTCACTTGTTATTGAACCATTTGATGTTTGGGGCTTTGATTATATGGGACCTTTTCCTGCCTCTAATGGATACACTCATATTTTAGTTGTTGTTGATTACGTTACTAAGTGGGTAGAAGCTATTCCAACTAGTAGTGCTGATCATAACACTTCTATTAAAATGCTTAAGGAAGTTACTTTTCCGAGGTTTGGAGTCCCTAGATATCTAATGACTGATGGTGGTTCACACTTTATTCATGGTGCTTTCCGTAAAATGCTTGCTAAATATGACGTTAATCATAGAATTGGATCTCCTTATCACCTGCGGTCTAGTGGTCAAGTAGAATTGAGCAATAGAGAGCTCAAATTAATTTTGCAAAAGACTGTTAATAGGTCTAGAAAGAATTGGTCCAAGAAACTTGAAGATGCATTATGGGCCTATAGAACTGCATATAAGAATCCTATGGGTATGTCTCCATATAAAATGGTTTATGGAAAAGCATGTCACTTACCTCTTGAACTAGAACATAAGGCATATTGGGCTATTAAAGAGCTCAACTATGATTTCAAACTTGCCGGTGAGAAGAGGTTATTTGATATTAGCTCACTTGATGAATGGAGAACCCAGGCTTATGAAAATGCCAAGTTGTTTAAAGAAAAAGTTAAAAGATGGCACGACAAAAGGATACAAAAGCGTGAGTTTAACGTAGGTGATTATGTATTGCTATACAACTCCGTTTAAGATTTTTTGCAGGAAAACTTCTCTCTAAATGGGAAGGTCCCTACGTTATCGAGGAGGTCTACCGTTCCGGTGCCATAAAAATCAACAACTTCGAAGGCACAAATCCGAAGGTGGTAAACGGTCAAAGGATCAAACACTATATCTCAGGTAATCCTCTAAATGTTGAAACTAATATTATTGAAACCATAACCCCAGAGGAATACATAAGGGACACTTTCCAGAACGTTCCAGACTCCGAAAAGGAATAGGTATGTGTTACGGTAAGTAAACCGACTCCAAAACAAATTCTAAGGCAATATTTCTCCATTTTGGAATATTCAGAAAAATAGAAAAATAAGTAGTAGTCCGGGGAGGACACGAGGCCTCCACGAGGGTGGAGGGCGCGCCCTACCCCCCTGGGGCGCGCCCCCTACCTCGTGAGCACCTCGTGTGCCCTCCGGACTCCGTTTTCTTGCATGATACGTATATTGGTCGGTAAAAATTCATTATATATTCTCCCGAAGGTTTTGACAACCGTATCACGCAAATATCCTCTGTTTTTCGTTTGAGCTGTTTCCGTTGCAGATTTGAGGATTCCGGAAACTCGATCATCCTTCTATGAGGGTAGCCTATGCCATGGAAGGTGGACGACAAGCTTGCATCATCAACAACACCTCTACCGCCAACAACAAAGAAGGAGACATAATCACAAGGGTATGGGCACTCCCCTTGACAACTGCCAAGCTTGGGGGAGGTGCCCCGGTATCGTATCACCATCACAACTCCTATCTTTACCGTTTTTCTTAGTTCGATCCTATTAGTAGTACCTTGATATAGTAGAATAAAGTCATGGCATGATATAGTTTTGAAGTTTTGCTTTATGATCCCTCTATGCAATCGAGTCCGTGAGCTCTATATAATAAAGATTAGTGTTGAGTCAAGAGCTTGATTACTTTGCCATGATCTTGAGTGATTAGAAGAAAAAGAATAAAAAGAATCAAAGAATTCAAATTGATCTTAGTGAAAGTAATGACTTCACATAGAAAGAGTCTGATGATTAAAAGTTGTTGGGAGTTGACAAATATAGCTTTGGTCATCGTTGCAATTAATAGGAAGTAATAAGGAAAGAGAGGTTTTACATATAGATATATTATCATTGACATCTTTTATGATTGGGAGCACTCATTAAAATATGACATGCTAAAGAGTTGATGTTGGACAAGGAATACAATGTAATGAGTTATGTTTTCTTATATCTGAGATAAAGTATGTTGTCATGGATCCTCTAACATGTTCAGCTTGCCTTTCCCCCTCATGCTAGCCAAATTCTCAGCACCAAGTAGAGATACTACTTGTGCTTCCAAATACCCTTAAACCAGTTTAGCCATGAGAGTCCACCATATCTACCTATGGATTGAGTAAGATCCTTCAAGTAAGTTGTCATCGGTGCAAGCAATAAAAATTGCTCTTTAAATATGCATGACTTATTAGTGCAGAGAAATAAGCTTTGTACGAACTTGTTGTGGACGCAATAAAAGCGACGGACTGCATAATAAAGTTTCACATACAAGGGGCACTATAAAGTGACGTTCTTTTGCATTAAGATTTTGTGCATCCAACCATAAAAGTGCATGGCAACCTCTGCTTCCCTCTGCGAAGGGCCTATCTTTTATTATTATCCTCTACCTTATGCAAGAGTCACGGTGATCTTCACCTTTCTTTTTTCATTTTATCCTTTGGCAAGCCCAGCATTTTGGAAAGAAATGATATATATATATATATATATATATATATATATATATATATATATATATATATATATATATATATATATATATTGGATGTAGGGGAGCATGAATTATTATTGTTGACATTACCCTCGAGGTAAAAGGTTGTGGGGCAAAACTATAAGCCCCTATCTTTCTCTGTGTCCAATTAAAACTCCGTAACCACAAGTATTGCGTGAGTGTTAGCAATTATGAAGGACTAAGTGATAGTTGAGTATGTGGACTTGCTTTTAAGCTCTGACATAGACTCTTTCTGATGTTATGATAAATTGCCATTGTTTCAATGACTAAGGGTATAATTTGTTGGGGCTCAATAAGGTTTCTGATTCATACTTTGGCTTTGAGAAGATCATCACTTGAACATAAGTAATCATATGACAAAATTTATATATGTTGCTGTTATGAGAATAATCATGATGCCTTCATGTCCGTAATTTATTTTTATCGACACCTCTACCTCTAAACATGAGGACATATTTATTGTTATCGGCTTTTCGCTTGAGGACAGGCGAGGTCTAAGCTTGGGGGAGTTGATACGTCCATTTTGCATCATGCCTTTATATCGATATTTATTGCATTATGGGCTGTTATTTTACGTTATGTCACAATATTTATGGCTATTCTCTCTTATTTTACAAGGTTTACCATGAAGAGGGGGAATGCCGGCAGCTGGAATTCTGGCTGGAAAAGGAGAAAATATTGGAGACCTATTCTGTGCAACTCCAGAAGTCCTGAAACTCCACGGAATGTCTTAAAATAAATAAAGAAAAATCGTCGCCAAAGATGAAGGCCAGGGGGCCCACACCCTGCTCACGAGGGTGGGGGGCGCGCCCCCTCCCCCTGGGCGCGCCCCCTACCTCATGGGCCCCTGGTGGCTCTCCGACGCCCATCTTCTCATATATGAGCTCTTTCAATGAGAAAAAAATCATAACCAACCTTTCGGGACGAGACTCCGCCGCCACGAGGCGGAACCTTGGCGGAACCAATCTAGGGCTCCGGCAGAGCTGTTCTGCCGGGGACACTTCCCTCCGGGAGGGGGAAATCATCGCCATCATCATCACCAACGCTCCACTCATCGGGAGAGGGAAATCTCCATCAACATCTTCATCAGCACCATCTCATCTCCAAACCCTAGTTCATCTCTCTTGTATCCAATTCTTGTCTCTAAGTCCGGGATTGGTGCTAGTAGGTTGCTAGTAGTGTTGATTACTCCTTGTAGTTGATGCTAGTTGGTTTACTTGGTGGAAGATCATATGTTCAGACCCTTTATGCATATTATTACCCCTCTGATTATGAACATGAATATGCTTTGTGAGTAATTACGTTTGTTCCTGAGGACACGGGAGAAGTCTTGCTATTAGTAGTCATGTGAATTTGCTATTCGTTCGATATTTTGATGAGATGTATGTTGTCTAGCCTCTAGTGGTGTTATGTGAACGTCGACTACATAACACTTCACCATTATTTGGGCCTAGAGGAAGGCATTGGGAAGTAATAAGTAGATGATGGGTTCCTAGAGTGACAGAAGCTTAAACCCTAGTTTATGCGTTGCTTCGTAAGGGGTTGTTTTGGATCCATATGTTTCATGCTATGGTTAGGTTTACCTTAATACTTTTGTTGTAGTTGCGGATGCTTGCAATAGAGGTTAATCATAAGTGGGATGCTTGTTCAAGTAAGAACAGCACCCAAGCACCGGTCCACCCACATATCAAATTATCAAAGTACCGAACGCGAATCATATGAACGTGATGAAAACTAGCTTGACGATATTCCCATGTGTCCTCGGGAGCGCTTTTCCTATTATAAGATTTTGTTCCGGCTTGTCCTTTGCTACAAAAAGGATTGGGCCACCTTGCTGCACCTTATTTACTTTTGTTACTTGTTGCTCGTTACAATTTACCTTATCACAAAACTATCTGTTACCACTTATTTCAGTACTTGCAGAGAATACCTTGCTGAAAACTGCTTATCATTTCCTTCTGCTCCTCGTTGTGTTCGACACTCTTACTTATCGAAAGGACTATGATATATCCCCTGTACTTGTGGGTCATCACTGGACACCACGCTCTAAACTCGTCCGGATTCTCATCCAGATTTAACAGGGCTCCGGTATATCGGAGCTGCCGGAGATTCCTCCATAGGAACTCGACGAAATTTTTGCAGGGTTGTTCTAGACTTAATTCCGCATAATTCCACTAAAGCAATTGTTTAGGCGACACTCGTGGAGGCGGTGGCGGCGGATACGAGTTTTCTTTTCGAAAAAACAGCACGGTCGCCCGAGGGCAATGTTGATGTTGAGCCCCCGAGCTCCATGGATGACTCCTCCATGATCTTGATAGAGATCGGAGTTGATGTTGATGAAGGCCCTCATCCGAACATGACGATCGGAGGTAGGGTGCAGTCCTCGGTCAAGCCAAGGTGACCAGTCGAGCTGGTGACGAAGAAACCGACGTTGCAGTTGACCTGCAGTCGAGCCATTGATCCTTTCGCCGATCACACAGCGGAACTCTGAATGAAAGCACCAATGTCGGTGTCAAAACCGGCAGATCTCGGGTAGGGGGTCCCAAGCTGTGCGTCTTAGGATCAATGGTTACATGAACACGGGATTTTACCCAGCTTCGGGCTCTCTTGACGAGATAATACCCTACATGCTGCTTGATTGACTATAATGAGTATAGTGCTTGCAAGAGTTGATCTACCCTGAGATCATATGTTGTGGTCTAAACCCTAGAGGTATGATGAGTAATGTCATAATCCTCTATCGACTAGCCTAGCCTCGGTTATATAATGTACCATAGGCCTAGGGTAACAAGAGTCCTAGCCGAATACGCCGGTGGGGGAGGAGTCCTTGTCTTGATCAACAAGTCTTGTGGAATCTTCCTTGTATGCGGCAACTGCCTGAACTGGCCCATGAGTATACGGCCATGGGGTCCTCGGCACAATCCAACTGATCGGGAGACAACGTGGTGAGTACCCCCTAGTCCAGGACACCGTCAGTAGCCCCCTGAACCGGTCTTCAAGTTGGGGATGCTCCTCGATTCTTCCGAACTGTTCTTAATCTTTGGTCGTCGGTCTTGAAAACTGGTTCAACAAATCTTCTCAACAAAGCGACGACGTGTCTAACGCAGGTCGGCCGCCGTGGAGTGATGTTGTCGGGCTGGTTTGACACCGGCACGACGGTGAAGTTCGTATTGTAAGAGTACTTTTAATACTAGTGGGATGTGTTTGAGAATAAAACACAACACCCCATACGAAAACTTCCTTCAAAAAGGATGTCCGAGATCCCGTTCATAAAGAAGATGAACTCGGGTCGGACTCGTTCTCGCGCAGAAAACAGATCCAAAAAGTGATGTACTAATCGGGAGTTTCCCGGAGTTTGGACGGTCGGATCGAGCTGAATTTTTGGCAGGTGGTAGATATGGGAATTCCGCAGCAAAATCAACGGTTGGATCTACCAAAGGACATCCGAGCTAGATGCTGGACACCATGCTCTAAACTCGTCCGGATTCTCGTCCAGATTCAACAGGACTCTGGTATATCGGATATTGCCGGAGATTCCTCCATCGGAACTCGACGAAATTTTTGCAGTGTTGTTGTAGGCTTAATTCCGCATAATTCCACCGAAGCAATCGTTTAGGCGACACTCGAGGAGGCGGTGGCGGCGGATACGAGTTTGCTTTCCGGCAAAACAGCACGGTCGCCCGAGGGCAATGTTGATGTTGAGCCCCCGAGCTCCATGGATGACTCCTCCATGATCTTGATAAAAATCGGAGTTGATGTTGATGAAGGCCCTCATCCGAACATGACGATCGGAGGTAGGGTGCAGTCCTCCGTCAAGCCAAGGTGACCAGTCGAGCTGGTGACGAAGAAACCGACGTTGCAGTTGACCAGCAGTCGAGCCATTGATCCTTTCGCCGATCACACAGCGGAACTCTCAATGAAAGCACTAATGTCGGTGTCAAAACCGGCGGATCTCGGGTAGGGGGTCCCAAGCTGTGCGTCTTAGGATCAATGGTAACATGAACACGGGATTTTACCCAGCTTCGGGCTCTCTTGACGAGATAATACCCTACATGCTGCTTGATTGACTATAATGAGTATAGGGCTTACAAGAGTTGATCTAGCCTGAGATCATATGTTGTGGTCTAAACCCTAGAGGTATGATGAGTAATGTCATAATCCTCTATCGACTAGCCTAGCCTCGGTTTATATAATGTACCATAGGCCTAGGGTAACAAGAGTCCTAGCCGAATACGCCGGTGGGTGAGGAGTCCTTGTCTTGATCACCAAGTCTTGTGGAATCTTCCTTGTATGCGGCAACTGCTCGAACTGGCCCATGAGTATACGGCCATGGGGTCCTCGGCACAATCCAACTGATCGGGAGACGACGTGGTGAGTACCCCCTAGTCCAGGACACCGTCAGTAGCCCCTGAATCGGTCTTCAAGTTGGGGATGCTCCTCGATTCTTCCGAACTGTTCTTCATCTTTGGTCGTCGGTCTTGAAAACTGGTACAACAAATCTTCTCAACAAAGCGACGACGTGTCTAACGCAGGTCGACCGCCGTTGAGTGATGTTGTCGGGCTGGTTTGACACCGACGCGACGGTGAAGTTCGTATTGTAAGAGTACTTTTAATACTAGTGGGATGTGTTTGAGAATAAAACACAACACCCCATACGAAAACTTCCTTCAAAAAGGATGTCCGAGATCCCGTTCATAAAGAAGATGCACTCGGGTCGGATTCGTTCTCGCACAGAAAACAGATCCAAAAAGTGATGTACTAATCGGGAGTTTCCCGGAGTTTGGACGGTCGGATCGAGCTGGATTTTTGGCAGGTGGTAGATATGAGAATTCCGCAGCAAATCAACGGTTGGATCTTCCAAAGGACATCCGAGCTAGATGCTGGACACCATGCTCTAAACTCGTCCGGATTCTCGTCCAGATTCAACAGGGCTCCGGTATATCGGAGATTGCCGGAGATTCCTCCATCGGAACTCGACGAAATTTTTGCAGTGTTGTTGTAGACTTAATTCCGCATAATTCCAGCGAAGCAATCGTTTAGGCGACACTCGAGGAGGCGGTGGCGGCGGATACGAGTTTGCTTTCCGGCAAAACAGCACGGTCGCCCGAGGGCAATGTTGATGTTGAGCCCCCGACCTCCATGGATGACTCCTCCATGATCTTGATAAAAATCGGAGTTGATGTTGATGAAGGCCCTCGTCCGAACATGACGATCGGAGGTAGGGTGCAGTCCTCCGTCAAGCCAAGGTGACCAGTCGAGCTGGTGACGAAGAAACCGACGTTGCAGTTGACCAGCAGTCGAGCCATTGATCCTTTCGCCGATCACACAGCGGAACTCTCAATGAAAGCACTAATGTCGGTGTTAAAACCGGCGGATCTCGGGTTGGGGGTCCCAAGCTGTGCGTCTTAGGATCAATGGTAACATGAACACGGGATTTTACCCAGCTTCGGGCTCTCTTGTCGAGATAATACCCTACATGCTGCTTGATTGACTATAATGAGTATAGGGCTTACAAGAGTTTGATCTACCCTGAGATCATATGTTGTGGTCTAAACCCTAGAGGTATGATGAGTAATGTCATAATCCTCTATCGACTAGCCTAGCCTCGGTTTATATAATGTACCATAGGCCAAGGGTAACAAGAGTCCTAGCCGAATACGCCGGTGGGGGAGGAGTCCTTGTCTTGATCACCAAGTCTTGTGGAATCTTCCTTGTATGCGGCAACTGCCCGAACTGGCCCATGAGTATACGGCCATGGGGTCCTCGGCCCAATCCAACTGATCGGGAGATGACGTGGTGAGTACCCCCTAGTCCAGGACACCGTCACCCACACCCTGGCCAGGAGGGTGGGGCGCCCCCCCCGGGCGCGCCCCTGTCTCCTGGGCCCCCTGGTTGCCCTCCGGTGTCCATCTTCCGCTATATGAAGGCTTTTACCCTGTAAAAAATCGTGGGCAAGCTTACGGGACGAAACTCCGCCGCCACGAGGCGAAACCTTGGCGGAACCAATCTAGGGCTCTGGCAGAGCTATTCTGCCGGGGACACTTCCCTCCGGGAGGGGGAAATCATCACCAACGATCCTCTCATCGGGAGGGGGTCAATCTCCATCAACATCTTCACCAGCACCATCTTCTCTCAAACCCTAGTTCATCTCTTGTATCCAATCTTGTATCCAAAACCACAAATTGGTACCTGTGGGTTGCTAGTAGTGTTGATTACTCCTTGTAGTTGATACTTATTGGTTTACTTGGTGGAAGATCATATGTTCAGATCCTTAATGCATATTTTTACACCTCTGATTATGAACATGAATATGCTTTGTGAGTAGTTACGTTTGTTCCTGAGGACATGGGTGAAGTCTTGCTATTAGTAGTCATGTGAATTTGGTATTCGTTTGATATTTTGATGAGATGTATGTTGTCTTCTCCTCTAGTGGTGTCATGTGAATGTCGACTACATGACACTTCACCATTATTTGGGCCTAGAGGAAGGCATAGGGAAGTAATAAGTAGATGATGGGTTGCTAGAGTGATAGAAGCTTAAACCCTAGTTTATGCGTTGCTTCGTTAGGGGCTGATTTGGATCCATATGTTTCATGCTATGGTTAGGTTTACCTTAATACTTTTGTTGTAGTTGCGGATGCTTGCAATAGGAGTTAATCATAATTGGGATGCTTGTCCAAGTAAGGGCAGTACCCAAGCATCGGTCCACCCACATATCAAATTATCAAAGTACCGAATGCGAATCATATGAACGTGATGAAAACTAGCTTGACGATAATCCCCATGTGTCCAGGCTTATCCTTTGCTACATAAAGGATTGGGCCACCTTGCTGCACTTTATTTACTTTGTTTACTTGTTACTCGTTACTATTTATCTTATCACAAAACTATCTATCACCTACAATTTCAGTTCTTGCAGAGAAAACCTTACTGAAAACCGCTTATCATTTCCTTCTGCTCCTCGTTGGGTTCGACACTCTTACTTATCGAAAGGACTACGATAGATCCCCTACACTTGTGGTTCATCAATCTCCAAGAAAACGAAAGAGAACTTTGTATTGAGAATCAAAAGAGAGAAGAAGCCATCTAGCTAATAACTATGGACCCAAGGTCTGTGGTAAACTATTCACAACTCATCGAAGGGCCTTGGTGGTGATGGAGAGGCCCTCGGTGGTCGATTTCCCCTCGGCGGAGCGCCGCGAAGGCTCCAAGATGGGATCTCACCCAACGACTGTTTCCTCTTCCTACCATCTTCTCGGGCGGCTTCGTTTCAAGCCAATACCCATCTCATATGGGTTCTTCCGTGGATCAACGTTGATTTGATTTCTCACCGTGCCCGCTTTGAGGACAAGGTTTTCAAACTTTGTGGGAGATCTATTCATTCCACGGATGACACGCCCATTTCATTATGGTGGTGTCTTTCAAATAGGCATGTATTTCGCCTTAATGACGATCTGGGCGGCTGCCTTGAATCAGCGATTGGGGATCTCACATTGAATTTTTCTGCAAATCATCCGTGACAAGGTATTTTCCTGGTATCTTGTAAGCAAGTCGGTCTATACATTCTCCGCTTGAGGTCGCTTATGCACACAATTCAAATGCTTCTTTCATCTTTGGGGAAATGGTGGTCCTAATTGTCCGAATTCAAGATCTGAAAAACAAAGGTGATGCTGAATGATCCTAGTGAGTCCCTCTAAAAACGTACACTTTGGGGTTGCTAGCCATGCATAATCCGCTGCCAGATCGCCCTTTAGATTGAGCTCATCTTCACGAAAGAAGCTTTTGCAACGCTCTACAATATCCTTCTTGCAAGGGTTATAGATTTATGCCTCTCCCTTTGGTTAATACGGTATCGAAGTCGGATATGACGTGCATCATCGTGACAGATCGATTTTGCTATCGCCGGGCGCTATAATCTTCAATGGACGGTACACGCTTATCCATCTCCTTCTAACAATCAACTTCTCGCCAAAAATCCCGCCGCTAGTTCCGGATCTTCACCAACCCGGATGGTTCGCTGAGAGTGCAACTACATGGTTCTCGATACAACTGAATACGCGATCCGGTCGCTTAACCCAACATGGATGCATGGCCCATCATGATTCTTTTTGCCCATAATGGATCTCGCTGGCCGGTTGTAACACGGCCCGCCTTTGGCCCAACAGCCTCAGGTTGCTTTAGATTTTCTGTCGCTGCTATTTTCTCTAATGGTGTTATGGAGCATATTCCTGTTATTTCGGAGGAGGCTGCTCAATTTAATGATCTCATTGATGATATGGTGTTCAAGGTTTGAAATGTCAAAATTGTCTATCGATGCTACATTACACTAATTCGCACCCATCCTATCCGATGCCGCAAATGTTCCATCGGCGAAGGATGCTCGACGTTCCGCATTCCCCTCGACTTATAAGTGGGTCCCATGGGTGAATCCATCTTCCCGGACGGGTCAACAGAGATTTTCATTACTGACGCCTCGGTTTCTCGACTCTAGCCACGGGGTCTCCTGTCCCATCGCTACCGCAACACCATCATCGCTCTCCGCCATTGCTCGCCGAGCCACCCCCTCCACACCATCACCTCCTACATCGCCATCATCGACCGCTTAGCCGCCTCCACCAACCTGTCATGTCCCTACCACCACCACCTTCGAGGCCCCTCCGCTATGGCTACCTCCTTGACCCCTTGCCATTTGTGCCACCGGGTTTGAGATTATTGATGGTGGTCCGAGGCGGCCATCACAAGACTTTCTTCCTGCCAGGCACCGCACAACAAGATGAGGAATACGCTTATTGCCATCGCCGAGCCAGCCTCCGCCTCAAGAAATTGCTATCTTCAAAACATGGTTAGTGATTTTGTTGTTAACACCCTTGGTCGCTACCAATTCCTCGGCGCTCAAATCCATGATCCAAGGTGTGGGTCTTTCCGCTTCTCGTAGCTCGCTGTTAGGCGTGGGTTAATAGATCACCCACCGCTTGAGCCGATAATGATATAGTACTTTGGCCGCTTCCATCATCGCATCGGATGATCCGTTATTTGTTCGAATCTTCACTTCGTGCCGCGTGATGTGGTGTGTATCGGTGAGTTTGCTGATTTTGGGGTTCTCGATTTCATGGTTCGTTCGATTTACATCTTCTCGCTGATTTTGTTGACATCTTGCCTGATGAGACCCCATGCCCTTTGATGGCAATCTCATCCGCCCGGACATTTGCAATTTAATAACCATAATTGCTATGCCGAGTTTCCTCAGATTATGGATGAGCTGCCACCTCCCCTGTGAGGATGCACCACAACCAGGAGGTTCAGCATGATAACCTAATGTGCATCAGAGATTGTTGAGGAAACCAAGTTCTAGAATCACCATGTGAATCTATTGTTATGCAGGTGTCAAATGGTTCATAATGATCGCAGATCCAAGAGAACTTAGTGATTATGCAGCATCCGGTGCCCCACCGCAGCCTCCTCTCCATGTTGGTCAAGTCTCACTGTTTTGGACCTGTGATTCCGCCAAAGAATGCAAAAGGAAGCGATCGCTCTGCAAATTCATGCCATATATTTTTTCTGCTGAGATTCCAAAGTATGTGTTCAAGATGAATTGTTCTCCGCCCGACCAAGAGTGCCCGAATATCCGCTTTGATGGGAATGATGTCAGCTTTCTCTTTGCTGTTCGCCTGATCCATCTACATGCTTTCTCGTCAGTTACTTCCAAGCAGGCCTGCTGCTCAGGCGTTATGCTTGATAGTTTTGATGACATCTTCGAGCCCGCTGAGTCTCTTGAGTTCTCTCGCCATGCCACCCGCTAGGGCCAACGTACGTAGTCAAGTCTGCCAGGGTTCTAAGGTGTGGTGGACTTCGGCGCGCCAAAGGCACGCCTAAGTGCATTACGGATGGCTATCATAAAGTTCCAAACACACCACGCAAGGCAAGGATCATGTTTTTCAAGAAGCGAAACAAGCTCAACCAACTGAGGAAAGAAGGTCTGTGCCTCCGCTTAACGCCAATTTCTGATCTTCAATAATTGAACACGCTCGAGAATTGCGCCAGAGAAGATCTCCAAGGACAAGCTTGAGGCTGGTCCTTCTACATCCACCAAGCAGCAGTTCATGTTTTAGACCCGCCGATGGCATATGGGTTTATGGCGCACTTTACAAACGCCATCTATCGGTTCTTCCGCTTCATGTTTAGGATATTTCCGTGGTGTGGGTCAGGTAGGTCATTGCATGATCTACTTTTGCTTTTGCTGATTGTTGTTGAATCGATTTAGAGATTGAAGGTCTTATGTTGAACGCATGTGGTCTTAATTTAGCACCCCAATTAGCGCTAAATGTAAGATTGATGAAAGTGGTTGTTCGTTGTCATCAAGAAACGCATGCACATTGATCATAGGTTCATTAGGAAATTTTGTCCGCTGCTTCGATAACTTCTCCTGTACCTTCGGATGGTGCTTCGGCCGGCATGATCGCCATATGGAATTTTTCTTCTTTCAAGGAAAACTAATTGAGGCAAGGCAATTTGGTATTATTATTGAATTCCAATCCGTGCATACTTCTGAAATTTGGACCTTGTGTCAAGATATGGTCCATGCCGGACCCACCCGGATGATTTCGTAAATGGTTATATAATCTTGATATTAACTGTGATGATAATTGGTTGTTGTTGGGGATTTCAATTTCATGCTCGCAGAATGTAAATCGCCCTGGGGTAATGTCAGCGATATTTCTGCTCAACAAATAATTGGGCACTTGGGCCTCATTGAGCTTCCAATTAAAGGCGCATGATACGGGTCAAATATGCAAACTAATCCATTGTTGGAACAGATCGACCGGTTTTACCCTTGCATGGACCAATCGACCATCCTAATACGCTTGTTCTGCCCCTCGCTCGACGGGCTTCCGATCATGTCCCATGTGTCGCTTCGATTGACACAGGCCATTCCTAAAGCCAAAATTTTTCGCTTTGAGAACTATTGGGTTGATTTGGTTCGTTTCTTTTGATGTGGTGGCATGTTTGAACAAACCTGTTGCACCACGGCGGCCCTCTAAATATTTCTTATAAATTCAAATCGCTAAGGTTTGCCCTCAAGAAATGGCACATGAGTCCGCAACAGCTAAAGCTCTAATTGCTGATTGCAACAAGGTCATTCTTCGATGTATCCGGAGATCAGGAATTTATCTAGGCCTGAATTTAACCAGATTATGGTTGCATCCGAAGATATTCTTCATTGGCAGTATATTTATTGGAAGCAGCGTTGTACCATAACGCTAACATTGTTGGTGAGGAAAATTCCAAATTTTTTCATGGCTAATGGAAAGGTATAGGAGAAATACCATCTCATCTCTCCGAATTCTGATGGTGATATGGTTTCGAACATCAACAGATTGCCACCATGTTTTGGTCCCATTTTAATCAAAGAATGGGTAATGCTAAAGGAACCGCATGGGTTTTGATTTGGACACATTAATTGCAAGAGTTGATGGCCTTCAGGATATGTCTCACCCTTCACTGATTCCGGTTGATGTGCATTAAGAACATGCCACCGATCGCGCCCCGGTCCCGACGGCTTCTCTCGGGTTGTTTTAAAGAGATGTTGGCCTATTCTAATGAGGATTTCATGCAACTTGTCAAGGAGTTCTATGAGGGGAAATGTAATTTGAATGCCTAAATACCTCATTAATAACCCTTATACCAAAGAAGTTAAGTTCAAGTTGTCGGAGATTTCCGCCAATCTCCTGACCAACACATGCTTGATGTTTTGACAAAGCTGCTTGCTAACCGCTCTCAAGATGTGATCCCGCGATGCATCCACCGCAATCAATATGGTTTTTCCGTGTCGCCCATCCAAGACTGCTAGCCTGGTGTTTGAGTATATTCATCAATGCAAAGCCTAAAACGAATTCTATTAAAGCTATTGCTGGATTTTTAAAGCCTTTGATACAATTGAGCATGAGCATTCTCAAAATCCTGCAACACAAGGGTTTTGATTCCGTGTGGACTGTGGATCAAGTCAATTGGTCAACCGGATCATCTTCGTATTTCTCTAACGAAGGCAGTGAAGCACTTTGTTTGTAGATCGGTAAAGCGCCAAGGTGATCCTCTATCACCGCTATTTTTGATTGCAAAGTGGATTTATTACAATCTGTTGTCAATGATGTGTTCCAGAACATCTTATTATGCCAATCCCAACCACCTCCAATGATTACCCTATAGTACAAGATTACCGATTTACACTTTGATTGTACTACAAGGGTTGATGCTCAGCTCATTGCTTTCAAGGAGATGTCAACCTTTATGGACTCAACTGGTTTATGAAGTTAATTTTAGCAAATCTTCTCATTCCCATTAACATGGCTGATGAAGAAGGTACTCGGTGGCCTCTTTATGGGTTGTGACGTTGGCAAGATGCCCTTCACGTATCTTGGTCTACCCATGGGAACTTCTAGGCCATCCATCTATGAGTTGATGCTCATGGTGGATCGAATCGAGCCGCTTATCTCGCTTCTTCATGTTTGCTTAACCAAGGTTGCCGAACGCAACTTGTTCGCCGTTGTTGTGCTCCATGCCAATTTATTTTCTGCACTTTATCTCTTCCAAAAGGCATTATTCAGAACTTGAGAGGATCATGAGGCGTGCCATGGAGGGGTAACACGGATAACCCTCGCCAATCTTTGGCTGCTTGGGATCTTGTCCTGTCTCAAGGATTTTGGAGGTTTGGGTGTTCTCAACTTGTCATCCAAAATGAAGCCCTACTTATTAAGCACCTTTTCAAGTTTTCAACAAAGTGGATGTGCCTTTGGGTATCACTAATCTGGGACACCTATTATGCTTCATCACCACCCCAAAGCACCGTGGCTTGTGGTTCTTTTTGGTGGCGTGATATTATGCGGCTATTCCAAGTTCTCCAACCCAGCAGCCTCAAGTTCATGCCGTGATACGGTTCTTTTGGCTTGATCGCTGGCAACCGGGAAATCATGTTGTCTTGTTGCAGAATCCTTCCCAAGGCTCCACTCCTTTGTCGTGGATGTGGCAATCACAGTTCAAGAGTTCTTGGTGAGGCCTGACATCTTGGAACACTTCCATCCGCCTATCGCAGAGGCTTTTTTCTCGAGCTCACATCTACAAGCTATCCCGTCATCGATCGCTTTAAATGGTGAGATCAAGGACGCTTGAAATGGCCTTCCAACTGGTGATTATAAGGCAAAGATATTCTATGATTCTTGCTTTTCACATCCGTGGTTGATCGATTTTCAAGTGGATTTGGAAGAGTGCATGCTAAAGATAAAAGTCTTGGTTGGCTATTGTTAATGGATCGCTTGAACACCGAGATATGATGCAACGGTAAATCGGATCATTCTTTGTGACTATGTTGCTTTGCAATCTCGCCCAACATGAGGATCGAGCTCACCTTTTCTTTACTTGCAATTATAGCCAAAGAGTTTGGAACTATCTTGGAATTTCATGGTCCATGAACCAAACCAAACCACATATGACATGGCACATGATGCAAGGAAGGATTTTGGACACCCTTTCTTCTCCGAGGTGGTTTTCACTGCTATCTCGAACATTTGATACAAAGGAATGGGAAAATCTTCAGGAATGAGCAACCATCATTTAGAGCTTGGAGAAGAAGTTTATACATGACATCTCCTCCCTGCCTCTTAGGATTAGATGTAAATATAAGGATAGTTTGATTCCTGGATAGCTGATCTTACTAGTCCCTTTTGTAAGTCTTTTCTCCTTGTAAAGTTGTATAGTTGTAACTAGTATTATTTTACTTAATAAAGGACTGTGAGGTTTGCTTTGCAGTAAATAGTCAAAAAAATATATTAGTAGACGCCAAGAAATGCCTATATAGAAACTCAAATTAATTTTGCAAAAGGCTATTAATAGGTCTAGAAAGAATTGGTCCAAAAACTTGAAGATGCATTATGGGCCTATAGAACTGCATATAAGAATCCTATGGGTATGTCTCCATATAAAATGGTTTATGGAAAAGCATGTCACTTACCTCTTGAACTAGAACATAAGGCATATTGGGCTATTAAAGAGCTCAACTATGATTTCAAACTTGCCGGTGACAAGAGGTTATTTGATATTAGCTCACTTGATGAATGGAGAATGGGGCTTATGAAAATGCCAAGTTGTTTAAAGAAAAAGTTAAAAGATGGCACGACAAAAGGATACAAAAGCGTGAGTTTAACGTAGGTGATTATGTATTGCTATACAACTCCGTTTAAGATTTTTTGAAGGAAAACTTCTCTCTAAATGGGAAGGTCCCTACGTTATCGAGGAGGTCTACCGTTCGGTGCCATAAAAATCAACAACCCGAAGGCACAAATCAAGAAGGTGGTAAGCGGTCAAAGGATCCAAACACTATATCTCGGGTAATCCTCTAAATGTTGAAACTAATATTATTGAAACCATAACCCAGAGAGAATACATAAGGGACACTTTCGAGCGTTCGAGACTCCAAAAAGGAATAGGTATGTGTTCACGGTAAGTAAACCGACTCCAAAACAAATTCTAAGGCAATATTTCTCCATTTGGAATATTGAAAAATAGAGAAAAATAAGTAGTAGTCCGGGGAGGACAGGAGGCCTCCACGAGGGTGGAGGCGCCCTACCTACAGGCGCGCCCCCACCTCGTGAGCACCTCGTGTGCCTCTCCGGACTCCGTTTTCTTGCATGAATCGTATATTGGTGGTAAAATTCATTATATATTCTCCGAAGGTTTTGACAACCGTATCACGCAAATATCCTCTGTTTTCGTTTCAAGCTGTTTCGTTGCAGATTTGGATTCGGAAACTTCGATCATCCTTCTATGAGGGTAGCCTATGCGATGGAAGGTGGACGACAAGCTTGCATCATCAACAACACCTCTACGCCAACAACAAAGAAGGAGACATAATCACAAGGGTATGGGCACTCCCGTGACAACTGCCAAGCTTGGGGAGAGTGGCCTTGTATCGTATCACCATCACAACTCCTATCTTTACCGTTTTCTTAGTTCGATCCTATTAGTAGTACCTTGATATAGTAGAATAAAGTCATGGCATGATATAGTGTTGAAGTTTTGCTTTATGATCCCTCTATGCAATCGGAGTCCGTGAGCTCTATATAATAAAGATTAGTGTTGAGTCAAGAAGCTTGATTACTTTGCCATGATCTTGAGTGATTAGAAGAAAAGAATAAAAGAATCAAAAAATTCAAATTGATCTTAGTGAAAGTAATGACTTCACATAGAAAGAGTCGATGATTAAAAGTTGTTGGGAGTTGACAAATATAGCTTTGGTCATCGTTGCAATTAATAGGAAGTAATAAGGAAAGAGGTTTTACATATAGATATATTATCATTGACATCTTTTATGATTGGAGCACTCATTAAAATATGACATGCTAAAGAGTTGATGTTGGACTAGGAATACAATGTAATGAGTTATGTTTTCTTATATCTGAGATAAAGTATGTTGTCATGGATCCTCTAACATGTTCAGCTTGCCTTTCCCCCTCATGCTAGCCAAATTTCAAGCACCAAGTAGAGATACTACTTGTGCTACCAAATCTATAAACCAGTTTAGCCATGAGAGTCCACCATATCTACCTATGGATTGAGTAAGATCCTTCAAGTAAGTTGTCATCGGTGCAAGCAATAAAATTGCTCTTTAAATATGCATGACTTATTAGTGCAGAGAAATAAGCTTTATCGAACTTGTTGTGGCCTTAATAAAAGCCGACGGACTGCATAATAAAGTTTCACATACAAGGGCACTATAAAGTGACGTTCTTTTGCATTAAGATTTTGTGCATCCAACCATAAAAGTGCATGGAAACCTCTACTTCCCTCTGCGAAGGGCCTATCTTTTATTATTATCCTCTACCTTATGCAAAATGCACGGTGATCTTCACCTTTCTTTTTTCATTTTATCCTTTGGCAAGCCCAGCATTTTGGAAAGAACATGATATATATATATATATATATATATATATATATATATATATATATATATATATATATATATATCTAATTGGATGTAGGGGAGCATGAATTATTATTGTTGACATTACCCTCGAGGTAAAGGTTGTGGGGCAAAACTATAAGCCCTATCTTTCTCTGTGTCCAATTAAAACTCCGTAACATAAAGTATTGCGTGAGTGTTAGCAATTATGAAGGACTAAGTGATAGTTGAGTATGTGGACTTGCTTTTAAGCTCCGACATAGACTCTTCGATGTTATGATAAATTGCCATTGTTTCAATGACTAAGGGTATAATTTGTTGGGGCTCAATAATGTTTGATTCATACTTTGGCTTTGAGAAGATCATCACTTGAACATAAGTAATCATATGAAAAATTTATATATGTTGCTGTTATGAGAATAATCATGATGCCTTCATGCCGTAATTTATTTTATCGACACCTCTACCTCTAAACATGAGGACATATTTATTGTTATCGGCTTTTACGCTTGAGGGCGAGGTCTAAGCTTGGGGGAGTTGATCGTCCATTTTGCATCATGCCTTTATATCGATATTTATTGCATTATGGGCTGTTATTTTACATTATGTCACAATATTTATGGCTATTCTCTCTTATTTTACAAGGTTTACCATGAAGAGGGGGAATGTAGTGGCTGGAATTCTGGTGGAAAAGGAGAAAATATTGGAGACCTATTACATGCAACTCGGAAGTCTGAAACTCCACGGAATGTCTTAAAATAAATAAAGAAAATAAATGTGCCAAAGATGAAGGCCAGGGGCCCACACCCTGCTCACGAGTGTGGGCGCGCCCCCTCCCTGGCGCGCCCCCACCTCATGGCCCCCAGGTGGCTCTCGGCGCCCATCTTCTCATATATGAGCTCTTTCAATGAGAAAAAATCATAACCAACCTTTCAGGGGCGAGACTCCGCCGCCACGCGGAAGAACCTTGCGGAACCAATCTAGGGCTCATGCTGCCTGGCCAGGGACACTTCCCTCAGGGAGGAAATCATCGCCATCATCATCACCAACGCTCCACTCATCGGGAGAGAAAATCTCCATCAACATCTTCATCAGCACCATCTCATCTCCAAACCCTAGTTCATCTCTCTTGTATCCAATTCTTGTCTCTAAGTCCGGGATTGGTGCTAGTAGGTTATAGTAGTGTTGATTACTCCTTGTAGTTCATGCTAGTTGGTTTACTTGGTGGAAGATCATATGTTCAGACCCTTTATGCATATTACCCCTCCGATTATGAACATGAATATGCTTTGTGAGTAATTACGTTTGTTCACGAGGACACGGAGAAGTCTTGCTATTAGTAGTCATGTGAATTTGCTATTCATTCGATATTTTGATGAGATGTATGTTGTCTAGCCTCTAGTGGTGTTATGTGAGCGTCGACTACATAACACTTCACCATTATTGGGCCTAGAGGAAGGCAATGGGAAGTAATAAGTAGATGATGGGTTCCTAGAGTGATGAAGCTTAAACCCTAGTTTATCGTTGTAGCCGTAAGAGGTTGTTTTGGATCCATATGTTTCATGCTATGGTTAGGTTTACCTTAATACTTTTGTTGTAGTTGCGGATGCTTGCAATAGAGGTTAATCATAGGTGGGATGCTTGTTCAAGTAAGAATAGCAACCAGCACGGGTCACCCACATATCAAATTATCAAAGTACTTAGCGCGAATCATATGAGCGTGATGAAAACTAGCTTGACGATATTCCCATGTGTCCTCGGGGCGCTTTTCCTATTATAAGATTTTGTTCCGGCTTGTCCTTTGCTACAAAAGGATTGGGCCACCTTGCTGCCTTATTTACTTTTGTTACTTGTTGCTCGTTACAATTTACCTTTCGCTCCTCGTTGTGTGTTCTCGGAACACTCTTACTTATCGAAAAGGACTATGATATATCCCTGTACTTGTGGGTCATCACTTTGGACACCACGCTCTAAACTCGTCCGGATTCTCATCCAGTTTTTGAGGGCTCCGGTATATCGGTTGCCGGAGAATTCCTCCATAGGAACTTCGACGAAATTTTTTGCGGGGTTGTTCTAGACTTAATTCGCATAATTCCACTAAAGCAATTGTTTAGGCGACACTTTTCGTGGAGGCGGTGGCGGTGAGATCTGAGTTCTCTTTTGAAAAAACAACGCGGTCGCAGCGAGGCAATGTTGATGTTGAGCCCCGAGCTCCATGGATGACTCCTCCATGATCTTGATAGAGATCGGAGTTGATGTTGATGAAGGCCCTCATCCGAACATGACGATCGGAGGTGGGTGCAGTCCTCGGTCAAGCCAAGGTGACCGGTCGAGTCGGTGTGTGAAGAAACCAGCGTTGCTGATTGACCTGCGAGTCGAGCCATTGATCCTTCGCCCGATCACTGGCAGAACTCTGAATGAAAGCACCAATGTGGGTGTCAAAACGGCAGATCTCGGGTAGGGGTCCCAAGCTATGCGTCTTAGGATCAATGGTTACATGAACACGGGATTTTACCCAGCAGGGCTCTCTTGGCGAGATAATACCTACATGCTGCTTGATTGACTATAATGAGTATAGTGCTTGCAAGAGTTGATCTACCACGAGATCATATGTTGTGGTCTAAACCCTAGAGGTATGATGAGTAATGTCATAATCCTCTATCGACTAGCCTAGCCTCGGTTATATAATGTACCATAGGCCTAGGATAACAAGAGTCCTAACCGAATCGCCCGGTGGGGAGGAGTCCTTGTCTTGATCAACAAGTCTTGTGGAATCTTCCTTGTGTCGACAACTGCTGGCGGCCCATGAGTATCTGACCATGAGGTCCTCGGCACAATCCAAGCTGATCGGGAGACAACGTGGTAGGTACCCCTAGTCCAGGACACCGTCGATAGCCCCTGAACCCGGTCTTCAAGTTGGGGATGCTCCTCGATTCTTCGAACTGTTCTTAATCTTTGGTCGTCGGTCTTGAAAACTGGTTCAACAAATCTTCTCAACAAAGCGGCAGCGTGTCTAGCATGAGTCGGCGGCCCGTGGAGTGATGTTGTCGGGCTGGTTTGACACCGGTTGCGCCAGTGAAATTCGTATTGTAAAGTACTTTTAATACTAGTGGGATGTGTTTGAGAATAAAACACAACACCCCATCTGAAAACTTCCTTCAAAAAGGATGTCAGAGATCCCGTTCATAAAGAAGATGAACTTCGGGTCGAACTCATTCTCGCGTGAAAACAGATCAAAAAGTGATGTACTAATCGGGAGTTTCCGGAGTTTGGGCGGTCGGATCGAGCTGAATTTTTGGCAGGTGGTAGATGTAGAATTCCGCCTTAAAATCAGCGGTTGGATCTACAAAGGACATCGAGCTAGATGCTGGACACCATGCTCTAAACTTCGTCGGGATTCTCGTCGATTCAACAGGGACTCTGGTATATCGGATATTGCGGAGATTCCTCCGCCGGAACTCGACGAAATTTTTGCAGTGTTGTTGTAAGCAATTCGCATAATTCCACGAAGCAATCGTTTAGGCGACACTTTCGAGGAGGCGGTGGTGGCGGATCTGAGTTTGGTTTCGGCAAAGCAAGCCGCGATCGCTTAGGGGCAATGTTGATGTTGAGCCCGAGCTCCATGGATAACTCCTCCAGATCTTGATAAAAATCGGAGTTGATGTGTTGATGAAGGCCCTCATCCGAACATGGCGATTGGAGGTAGGGTGCAGTCCTCCGTCAAGCCAAGGTGACCGATCGTTTGGTGACGAAGAAAAACGTTGCAGATTGACCAAAAGCGATCGAGCCATTGATCCTTTCGCCGATCACACTGCGGAACTCTCAATGAAAGCACTAATGTCGATGTCAAAACGGCGGATCTCGAGTAGGGGGTCCCAAGCTGTGCGTCTTAGGATCAATGGTAACATGAACGAGATTTTACCCAGCTTGGGCTCTCTTGGCGAGATAATACCCTACATGCTTTGTGATTGACTATAATGAGTATAGGGCTTACAAGAGTTGATCTAGCACGAGATCATATGTTGTGGTCTAAACCCTAGAGGTATGATGAGTAATGTCATAATCCTCTATCGACTAGCCTAGCCTCGGTTTATATAATGTACCATAGGCCTAGGGTAACAAGAGTCCTAACCGAATCGCTGGTGGGTGAGGTCCTTGTCTTGACCACCAAGTCTTGTGGAATCTTCCTTGTATCGTCAACTTTTCGAACGGCCCATGAGTATCTGACCATGGGGTCCTCGGCACAATCAAGCTGATCGGGAGGCGGCGTGGTGAGTACCCTAGTCCGGGACACCGTCGATCAGCCCCCTGAATCGGTCTTCAAGTTGGGGATGCTCCTCGATTCTTCGAACTGTTCTTCATCTTTGGTGCGTCGGTCTTGAAAACTGGTACAACAAATCTTCTCAACAAAGCGACAACGTGTCTGCGCGCAGATCGACCGCCGTTGAGTGATGTTGTCGGGCTGGTTTGACACCAGCCAGCGACGGTGAAGTTCGTATTGTAAGAGTACTTTTAATACTAGTGGGATGTGTTTGAGAATAAAACACAACACCCCATCTGAAAACTTCCTTCAAAAAGGATGTCCGAGATCCCGTTCATAAAGAAGATGCACTCGGGTCGGATTCGTTCTCGCTTGAAAACAGATCCAAAAGTGATGTACTAATCGGGAGTTTCCCGGAGTTTGACTAGTCGGATCGAGCTGGATTTTTGGCAGGTGGTAGATATGAGAATTCCGCAGCAAATCAACGGTTGGATCTTCCAAAGGACATCCGAGCTAGATGCTGGACACCATGCTCTAAACTCGTCCGGATTCTCGTCCAGATTCAACAGGGCTCCGGTATATCGGAGATTGCGGAGATTCCTCCATCGGAACTTCGGCGAAATTTTTGCAGTGTTGTTGTAGACTTAATTCCGCATAATTCCAGCGAAGCAATCGTTTAAGCGACACCGAGGAGGCGGTGGCGGCGGATCTGAGTTGCTTTCGGCAAAACAACCGGTCGCCGAGGCAATGTTGATGTTGAGCCCCGACCTCCATGGATGACTCCTCCATGATCTTGATAAAAATCGGAGTTGATGTTGATGAAGGCCCTCGTCCGAACATGGCGATCGGAGGTAAGTGCATTCCTCCGTCAAGCCAAGGTGACCAGTCGAGCTGGTGGCGAAGAAAGCGGCGTTGCAGATTGACCGCGGTCGAGCCATTGATCCTTTCCGCCGGTCACTGGCGGAACTCTCAATGAAAGCACTAATATGGGTGTTAAAACCGGCGATCTCGGGTTAGGTTCCCAAGCTGTCGCGTCTTAGGATCAATGGTAACATGAACACGAGTTTTACCCAACCGGGCTCTCTTGTCGAGATAATACCCTACATCTTGCTTGATTGACTATAATGAGTATAGGGCTTACAAGAGTTTGATCTACCTGAGATCATATGTTGTGGTCTAAACCCTAGAGGTATGATGAGTAATGTCATAATCCTCTATCGACTAGCCTAGCCTCGGTTTATATAATGTACCATAGGCCAAGGGTAACAAGAGTCCTAGCCGAATCGCCCGGTGGGGAGAGTCCTTGTCTTGATCACCAAGTCTTGTGCAATCTTCCTTGTATCACGACAACTGCCGAGAACTGGCCCATATGAGTATCTGGCCATGGGGTCCTCGGCCCAATCAACTGATCGGGAGATGGCGTGGTGAGTACCCCTAGTCCGGACACGTCACCCACACCTGGCCGGGGAGGGTGGGGCGCCCCCTCTTGGGCCCCCCTTGTCTCCTGGCCCCATGGTTGCCCTCCGGTGTCCATCTTCCAGCTATATGAAGGCTTTTACCTGTAAAAAATCGTGGGCAAGCTTACGGGGCCGAAACTCCGCCGCCACAGTGAAAACCTTGGCGGAACCAATCTGGGGCTGGCGCAGGCTATTCTGCGGGGACACTTCCCTCCGGGAGAAATCATCTGTGATCCTCTCATCGGGAGGGTCAATCTCCATCAACATCTTCACCAGCACCATCTTCTCTCAAACCCTAGTTCATCTCTTGTATCAATCTTGTATCCAAAACCACAAATTGGTACACTGTGGGTTGCTAGTAGTGTTGATTACTCCTTGTAGTTGATACTTATTGGTTTACTTGGTGGAAGATCATATGTTCAGATCCATAATGCATATTTTACACCTCTGATTATGAACATGAATATGCTTTGTGAGTAGTTCGTTTGTTCTGAGGACATGGGTGAAGTCTTGCTATTAGTAGTCATGTGAATTTGGTATTAGTTTGATATTTTGACGAAAGACCTAGAGGTCCGCTTCGATCGACGTGTTGCACGTGATTTAAGAACCTTTGCATGAACCTGCTAGGCTTTTGGCGGTATGGGAAGACAAAAGATACACCGAGGCACGAGAGGACCTGCAACGCTTGCACGAAAAAGAGGGCATGCCTCCAAGCAGTATGAAGGTCCTACCAGCTACGCCTTATTTAAAGAAGAGAAAGAAATATTCTTTCAATGCCTGCTCAAGATGAAGGTCCCGACTAGCTTCTCGTCGAATATAAAGGGAATAATAAATATGCCAGAGAAAAGTTCCAAGCTAAAGTCTCATGATCGCCACGTGATTATGACACAACCGCTCCGTTGCATTGAGGGGGCTTCACCGAAAACGTCCGATTAGCCATTGTGAAGCTATGTGCATTCCTCAATGCAATATCTCGAAGGTGATCGATCCAGAAATCGTATCAACGCTAAGGAGTGATGTGGCGCAATGTCTTGTCGGGTTTCGAGCTGGTGTTCCCACCATCCTTCTTCAATATCATGACGCACGCCCTAGTTCATCTAGTCGACGAGATTGTCATTCTAGGGCCCGTGATTTCTACACAATATGTACCCCTTTGAGAGGTTCATGGAGTCATAAAGAAATATGTTCAGAATCGCGCTTAGGCCGAAGGAAGCATCTCCATGGGCCATCAAACAGAGGATGTCATCGTGTTTTGTGTTGACTTCATTCCTGGCCTTAAGAAGACAGGTGTCCCTAAATCAAGGTATGAGGGGAGACTGATCGAAAAGGCACGCTTGAAAGAGACTCAATAATATGCAGGACGGATATTCTTGGTCTCAAGCACACTACACAGTTCTACAGAACTCTACCTTGGTGACCCCAGATGTCGATGAACACAAGAACATCTCAGGCCCAAACACCCGGAGCAAAGGCGACGATCGGATTACATGTGAACACATCAGACTTTCAGCAGTTGGTTGGAAACACGCCTCAGAGGTGACAGCACTGTTTGTGATGAGCTGTACTTGTTGTCCAGGGACCATCTTCGACTGTAATGATTTGGAAAGGATACGAGATAAATGGGAATACATTTTACACGATTGACCAAGATGAAAAGAGCACTAACCAAAACAGCGGTGTCCGCTTTGATGCAGCAACCGACAAGGAAATGACATATTATGGTTACATAGTAGACATATGGGAACTTGACTACGGAGTAGATTTTAAGGTCCCTTTGTTTAAGTGCAAGTGGGTCAATCTGTCAGAGGCGGGTATGTAGACCCACAAGACGGAATGACAACAAAGGATCTGAAAAATCTTGGATACACCGATGAACCGCTCATTCCTAGCCAATGATGTGGCACAGGTTATCTATGTGAACGACATGTCTACCTGACCGAGGAAAAGAAAAGATAAGGAAGCTTAATACATCATACAATGAGCCAAAGCGCCACATAGTTCTTTCAGAAAGAGGGACATCCCGGGAGTGGAGGGCAAGATAGACATGTCTCAAGAGTATGAAAAGTTTCATGAAATTCCCTTCAAAGTCAAGGCTGAACCAAGCATCCCGATAAACGATGAAGATTATCCATGGTTACGCGCAATAAGAACGACACAAGCGAAGAAAAGTGAAGACTTTCTCCGCAACTATTATGATGATACCATGCCAACTTTGTAATGCATTTAGTATGATACCATTGTTCGCTTTGTACATGCACATGCTATGCCAACTTTTTCAGAGTTCATTTGAAAACTATGAATTTGAAAACCTCGCCAACCAAGGGCGCCACACCGTTTATAAGCCCGCCCTCTACACACCGCTTTGTTGTAAGCGTAAACAAAATAAAATAAATAAAGCAACAAAGAAACTAAAAAAGTGTTTTCAAATTTGAAAACTAATGGCACTAACAGAAAGTTTATAATTTTTCTAAAACTAAAAGAAAAAGAATTAAAAATAAAGAAAAAACAACAAAAAATAAATAATGCGAAAAATGTAACAAAAACTGAAAAAAATAAAATAGCAACTATAAGTATTTAGTTGTAAGTAGAAACAAACTAAAATAAATAAAGCAACAAAGAAAAAAAAAAAGAGTTTTCAAATTTGAAAACTAATGGCACTAACAGAAAGTTTATAATTTTTCTAAAACTAAAAGCAAAAATAATTAAAAAGAAAGCAAAAAACAACAAAACTAAATAATGCAGAAAAAATGTAACAAAAAACTGAAAAAAATAAAATAGCAACAATATGTATTTTCTTGTAAGTAGAAACAAAATAAAATAAATAAAGCAACAAAGAAAAAAAAAAAGAGTTTTCAAATTTGAAAACTAATGGCACTAACAGAAAGTTTATAATTTTCTAAAACTAAAAGCAAAAAGAATTAAAAATAAAGAAAAAACTACAAAAATAAATAATAATGCAGAAAACAAAACAAAAAACTGGAAAAAATAGTGTCGCCATCGGGCCCCCACGGCCTGAATACGACTAGAAACCCTACATGGGCTGTGATTCAGCCCGTAGGAGGCCAAGTAGGCCCACAGCACATAGCTAGTGACAGATTAGGCCTGAAGTCAGAAGTTGAGAAGAGCTCGAGAGGGTGGCGCTGCAGCGCTATAAACCACTCTCGAGCTCTCTCAACTAGTGAGGTGGGACTAAACTTTGGGCGCTGGGCAGCACAGTTTTGGTCCCGTTGGTGGCACCAACTGGATTAGCAGGATAGTCCTGGTTCGTGCCACTAACCAGACTAATGCATTTTAGTCTCGGTTGGTACCACCAACCGACCAAAGGTCCGCCGCCTCGCCTTTGGGCTGCTGAATAGAGGTTTTGGTCCCGTTGGCAGGCACCAACCGATCGAGTAGCATTAGTCCCGTTGGTGCCACAAACCGACTAATGCCCTTGCTATATAAGAAAACACTTGGGAAATTTCAGATTTCTCGCCAGCTTCTCGGACGACGCCGAGCACATCGACGCCGCCAGTTGCCCCGACGCTGCTCGTCGCCTCATTGCCGCCTGCTGTTCTCGCGCCTGGCTGCCGCGCCGCCGCCTGCGCCTCGCTCGCCCGCCCGCTGCGCCCGACGCTGCCCTGCCCGCCTTGCCCCGACGCCAGCCCCGCCTGCCCACCACTGCCGCTGCCGCTCACGCCTGCCCCGACGCGCCTCGCCCGCCCCGCCTATCCGCGCCTCGCCTGACCCCGCCATCCTCGCCAGAAGCTTGGTCCGCCACGCCTCCTTTTTCATATTTTTTCATATATATTTGCTTGTTTTATATATTTTTTGTATGAATGTATGTATTTTTCAATTGTAATATGCATGGTGTTTTCAATTGTTCTCTGATTTAGTACATTAATTTTAGGTTAGTTTCATTTTTAGAAAAGTTTTATATATTTAGGAAGAAGGAAGAGAAGGAAGAAGGAAGAAGAAGAAAAGTTTTATATATGCAAAAGTTGCATTTCTAGAAAAGTTTTATATATCTAGCTAGAAAGAAGGAAGAAGAAGAAAAGAAGGAGAGGAAAAGGAAAATAAGAAGAGGAAGAAAGGAGAAGAAGAGGAGAGGAAGAAGAGGAGAAATAAATAAGAAGAGGAAAAAGAAGAAAAAGAGAGAGAAGAAGAAGAATAGAGGAGAAGAAGAAAAATAGAAAATATTCTATTTTTTCTTCTTCTCCCTTTTTTTTCTTCTTTTTTTCTTCGATCTTCTCCTCTGTCATCGCCGATATACCCCTCCCGATAACTTCAACACGAGGGGGTCCATCTACCCTCCCGATAACTTCAATACGTGGGGGTCGATATACCCTTCCCGATAACATTAATTTCTCCTGTATGTATCTCGTCGTTGTTTATATTACCCCTTGAAGCGCTGTCGATATTATCCCGGTCGAGGGTTCAAGGGTCGAGGATCGAGGGTTCCGTGGTCGCCTAGGGTCGAGGGTTCTGTGGTCGTCGAGGTTCAGGTCGAGATCGCCGAGGGTCGAGAGGTTCCTAGTGTCAGTATTGAAGAAATTATGGTTTCATCATTAGCCGAAGTAACCATGGCATGATGGTATTTAAGTTCTCCAATGTTATTCGAATGGAGTTCGATAGATAATTTGCCTTTTGTACTAATTTCAGCAAAGGCCTTCCAAATAACGATATTCGAAGGTTCTTGCTGAACTTTGTACCAAAAAGTGAATTATCCTATCCGGGACACCGCTCCAAAATAACTTTGAGAGCTTCCTATCATCATGCACCTGTTACTTTTACTAATGATGAAGACATGGTTTTGTTGAACTTTGACACTAGGCAACCTCCCGACCCTCGGCGATCCTCGACCTTGACCTCGATCGCCGGGCGATCCACGCACCCTCTACCCTATCAGGGGCCGATGCCCACGCCACTTGTGGGACATAGATGTAGTGTTCAACGCCACCCCTCCCGATAGCTTCAACACGTGGGGGTCAAATTACCCTCCTATCTTGAAGCGCCTCGAGGCCACCCCTAACCCTTGAAGCTTTGTCGAGGCCACCCCAAACCCTAGAGAAGCAGCGCCGAGGCCACTAATATGATTCCTTGTTGTGATTAGCTAGCTAGTTCTACGCTCGCCACTAATATATCCATATCTGTCATGTTTGAATAATAATTGCCATGTTGTAAATATTTGTAGAAACTATGGACACCCCCAAGACGAAGCACAAGAAGCGTTGTTGAGGGACATAATCGCACAAGGAAGTGATGCCGCCCGCTCGTTGATGTTTCTCAACGACAACGATGGTCCTGAAGGAGAGGGTGAAGAAGCAGCTGGCTATGATTTACATGGTCTGGCGACCCAATGCCGTGCAAGAAGGAGAGGGTGAAGAAGTAGACCGTGAGGACGGCTCCGTGATCACCAAATCGAGTCCGCCAGGTATATATATTAGTTAAGCCTGTGATGACTAGCTCTCATCTTTGTTTTGGTATGTACATATTAATTAACTCGCCTTTGTTCTTTTTCTAGCCTCCAGATCGAGCACAACTTCGTAAAGAGACGAGGCTCAAGAAAAGTTGAGCTCGATGAAAAGTTTGAGATCATACAAATCGCACGCGACGGCCAACCGATTGAACCCTACCGGACAAACAAGGCATTTGTTGCTCAGTGCGGGGTTCTGGTTAGGGACAAGATCCCGATCAGCATCCACCAATGGTATAGAGAGCTCAAATTAATTTTGCAAAAGACTGTTAATAGGTCTAGAAAGAATTGGTCCAAGAAACTTGAAGATGCATTATGGGCCTATAGAACTGCATATAAGAATCCTATGGGTATGTCTCCATATAAAATGGTTTATGGAAAAGCATGTCACTTACCTCTTGAACTAGAACATAAGGCATATTGGGCTATTAAAGAGCCCAACTATGATTTCAAACTTGCCGGTGAGAAGAGGTTATTTGATATTAGCTCACTTGATGAATGGAGAACCCAGGCTTATGAAAATGCCAAGTTGTTTAAAGAAAAAGTTAAAAGATGGCACGACAAAAGGATACAAAAGCGTGAGTTTAACGTAGGTGATTATGTATTGCTATACAACTCCATTTAAGATTTTTTGAAGGAAAACTTCTCTAAATGGGAAGGTCCCTACGTTATCGAGGAGGTCTACTGCCCGTGCCATAAAAATCAACAACTTCGAAGGCACAAATCCGAAGGTGGTAAACGGTCAAAGGATCAAACACTATATCTCAGGTAATCCTCTAAATGTTGAAACTAATATTATTGAAACCATAACCCCAGAGGAATACATAACATGAACACGGGATTTTACCCAGCTTCAGGCTCTCTTGACGAGATAATCACACCGATCATGCTGCTATTAAATATCTTATGGAAAAGAAATATGCTAAACCTAGACTTATTAGATGGGTTCTCTTGTTGCAAGAATTTGGTTTGCATATTGTTGATAGAAAAGGAGCTGAGAACCACGTTGCAGACAACTTATCTAGGTTAGAGAATGATCTTGATGACCCACTACCTATTGATGATAGCTTTCCTGATGAACAATTAAATGTCATAAGCACTTCTCGTAGCACTCCATGGTATGTTGATTATGCTAATTATATTGTTGCTAAATTTATACCACCTAGCTTCACATACCAACAAAAGAAAAGTTCTTTCATGATTTATACATTACTTTTGGGATGACCCACATCTTTATAAAGAAGGAGTAGACGGTGTTATTAGACGTTGTGTACCATAGCATGAACAGGAACAGATCCTACGCAAGTGTCACTCCGAAGCTTATGGAGAACACCACGCTGGAGATAGAACTGCACATAAGGTATTGTAATCTGGTTTTTATTGGCCTACTCTCTTCAAGGATGCCCGTAAGTTTGTTTTGTCTTGTCATGAATGTCAAAGAATTGGTAACATTAGTAGACGTCAAGAAATGCCTATGAATTATTCACTTGTTATTGAACCATTTGATGTTTGGGGCTTTGATTATATGGGACCTTTTCCTGCCTCTAATGGATACACTCATATTTTAGTTGTTGTTGATTACGTTACTAAGTGGGTAGAAGCTATTCCAACTAGTAGTGCTGATCATAACACTTCTATTAAAATGCTTAAGGAAGTTATTTTTCCGAGGTTTGGAGTCCCTAGATATCTAATGACTGATGGTGGTTCACACTTTATTCATGGTGCTTCCAGAAATGCTTGCTAAATATGACGTTAATCATAGAATTGGATCTCCTTATCACCTGCGGTCTAGTGGTCAAGTAGAATTGAGCAATAGAGAGCTCAAATTAATTTTGCAAAAGACTGTTAATAGTTCTAGAAAGAATTGGTCCAAGAAACTTGAAGATGCATTATGGGCCTATAGAACTGCATATAAGAATCCTATGGGTATGTCTCCATATAAAATGGTTTATGGAAAAGCATGTCACTTACCTCTTGAACTAGAACATAAGGCATATTGGGCTATTAAAGAGCTCAACTATGATTTCAAACTTGCCGGTGACAAGAGGTTATTTGATATTAGCTCACTTGATGAATGGAGAACCTGTGCTTATGAAAATGCCAAGTTGTTTAAAGAAAAGTTAAAAGATGGCACGACAAAAGGATACAAAAGCGTGAGTTTAACGTAGGTGATTATGTATTGCTATACAACTCCGCTTAAGATTTTTGAAGGAAAACTTCTCTAAATGGGAAGGTCCCTACGTTATCGAGGAGGTCTACCGCTCCGTGCCATAAAATCAACAACTTCAAGGCACAACCAAGGTGGTAAACGGTCAAAGGATCAAACACTATATCTCGTAATCTCTAAATGTTGAAACTAATATTATTGAAACCATAACCCCAGAGGAATACATAAGGGACACTTTCCGTAATGTTCCAGCATCTCAAAAGGAATAGGTATGTGTTACGGTAAGTAAACCGACTCCAAAACAAATTCTAAGGCAATATTTCTCCATTTTGGAATATTCAGAAAAATAGAAAATAAGTAGTAGTCTGGGAGGACACGAGGCCTCCACGAGGGTGGAGGGCGCCTACCCCTCGGGCGCGCCTCTACCTCGTGAGCACCTCGTGCCCTCCGACTCGCTTTTGCATGATACGTATATTGGTCGGTAAAAATTCATTATATATTCTCCCGAAGGTTTTGACAACCGTATCACGCAAATATCCTCTGTTTTCGTTTCAAGCTGTTTCCGTTGCAGATTTGAGGATTCCGGAAACTCGATCATCCTTCTATGAGGGTAGCCTATGCGATGGAAGGTGGACGACAAGCTTGCATCATCAACAACACCTCTACCGCCAATAACAAAGAAGGAGACATAATCACAAGGGTATGGGCACTCCCCGTGACAACTGCCAAGCTTGGGGGAGGTGCCCTTGTATCGTATCACCATCACAACTCCTATCTTTACTGTTTTTCTTAGTTCGATCCTATTAGTAGTACCTTGATATAGTAGAATAAAGTCATGGCATGATATAGTTTTGAAGTTTTGCTTTATGATCCCTCTATGCAATCGAGTCCGTGAGCTCTATATAATAAAGATTAGTGTTGAGTCAAGAGCTTGATTACTTTGCCATGATCTTGAGTGATTAGAAGAAAAAGAATAAAAAGAATCAAAGAATTCAAATTGATCTTAGTGAAAGTAATGACTTCACATAGAAAGAGTCTGATGATTAAAAGTTGTTGGGAGTTGACAAATATAGCTTTGGTCATCGTTGCAATTAATAGGAAGTAATAAGGAAAGAGAGGTTTTACATATAGATATATTACCATTGACATCTTTTATGATTCGGAGCACTCATTAAAATATGACATGCTAAAGAGTTGATGTTGGACTAGGAATACAATGTAATGAGTTATGTTTTCTTATATCTGAGATAAAGTATGTTGTCATGGATCCTCTAACATGTTCAGCTTGCCTTTCCCCCTCATGCTAGCCAAATTCTCAGCACCAAGTAGAGATACTACTTGTGCTACCAAATACCCTTAAACCAGTTTAGCCATGAGAGTCCACCATATCTACCTATGGATTGAGTAAGATCCTTCAAGTAAGTTGTCATCGGTGCAAGCAATAAAAATTGCTCTTTAAATATGCATGACTTATTAGTGCAGAGAAATAAGCTTTGTACTAACTTGTTGTGGACGCAATAAAAGCGACGGACTGCATAATAAAGTTTTACATACAAGGCACTATAAAGTGACGCTCTTTTGCATTAAGATTTTGTGCATCCAACCATAAAAGTGCATGGCAACCTCTACTTCTCCTCAAGGGCCTATCTTTATTATTATCCTCTACCTTATGCAAGAGTCACGGTGATCTTCACCTTTCTTTTTCATTTTATCCTTTGGCAAGCCCAGATTTTGAAAGAAATGATATATATATATATATATATATATATATATATATATATCTAATTGGATGTAGGGAGCATGAATTATTATTGTTGACATTACCCTCGAGGTAAAAGGTTGTGGGGCAAAACTATAAGCCCCTATCTTCTCTCGTGTCCAATTAAAACTCCAGAATCGCAAGTATTGCGTGAGTGTTAGCAATTATGAAGGACTAAGTGATAGTTGAGTATGTGGACTTGCTTTTAAGCTCTGACATAGACTCTTTCTGATGTTATGATAAATTGCCATTGTTTCAATGACTAAGGGTATAATTTGTTGGGGCTCAATAATGTTTCTGATTCATACTTTGGCTTTGAGAAGATCATCACTTGAACATAAGTAATCATATGACAAAATTTATATATGTTGCTGTTATGAGAATAATCATGATGCCTTCATGCCCGTAATTTATTTTTATCGACACCTCTACCTCTAAACATGAGGACATATTTATTGTTATCGGCTTTTCGCTTGAGGACAGGCGAGGTCTAAGCTTGGGGGAGTTGATACGTCCATTTTGCATCATGCCTTTATATCGATATTTATTGCATTATGGGCTGTTATTTTACATTATGCCACAATATTTATGGCTATTCTCTCTTATTTTACAAGGTTTACCATGAAGAGGGGGAATGCCGCAGCTGGAATTCTGGCTGAAAAGGAGAAAATATTGAGACCTATTCTGCAACCCGTAAGTCCTGAAACTCCACGGAATGTCTTAAAATAAATAAAGAAAAATCGTCGCTAAAGATGAAGGCCAGGGGCCCACACCTGCTCACGAGGGTGGGGCGCGCCCCCGGGCGCGCCCTACCTCATGGCCCCCAGGTGGCTCTCCGACGCCCATCTTCTCATATATGAGCTCTTCAATGAGAAAAAATCATAACCAACCTTTCAGACGAGACTCACGCCACGAGGCGGAACCTTGGCGGAACAATCTAGGGCTCCGCAGAGCTGTTCGCTGGGACACTTTCTCCGGAGGGGGAAATCATCGCCATCATCATCACCAACGCTCCACTCATCGGGAGAGGGAAATCTCCATCAACATCTTCATCAGCACCATCTCATCTCCAAACCCTAGTTCATCTCTTGTATCCAATTCTTGTCTCTAAGTCCGGATTGGTGCTAGTAGGTTGCTAGTAGTGTTGATTACCTTGTAGTTGATGCTAGTTGGTTTACTTGGTGGAAGATCATATGTTCGACCCTTTATGCATATTATTACCCTCTGATTATGAACATGAATATGCTTTGTGAGTAATTACGCTTGTTCCCGAGGACACGGGAGAAGTCTTGCTATTAGTAGTCATGTGAATTTGCTATTCGCTCGATATTTTGATGAGATGTATGTTGTCTAGCCTCTAGTGGTGTTATGTGAACGTCGACTACATAACACTTCACCATTATTTGGGCCTAGAGGAAGGCAATGGGAAGTAATAAGTAGATGATGGGTTCCTAGAGTGACAAAAGCTTAAACCCTAGTTTATGCGCTGTTTCGTAAGGGGTTGTTT